>JANZLD010000006.1:13821657-13833198 GCA_026413575.1 Erythroxylum carthagenense | reverse complement strand
GTACCTATGAATAAATGCATATGCAATAAACCTGTTCCTCTATAATTAGAGGTCAGTAACATGCTCAATCAGTGAATCCAATGAAACCCTATCAGTCTGTCCCAATTTACCAAAATACCCTTGCTAACAGTAACGGGATGTTACATTAAGAGGGGAGGTATCCATATCCTTATAAGACATACTTCATTCTCCTCTCCAACCGACGTGGGATCTCACACTTTTGTATATATCAATATACAGTAGTATCTCCAAGAATAGAATAATACAAAAGAGCTCAGAGAGTCCGGCGTTACAAATTCTTCCCCTTAAAAGAGTTTTGTCTTCGAAACTCCTAAGTTGAGGACATCTCATAGTATGCTCAGGCTCTTATGTCATCTCTTCGACCCTGTCGCTCTTCCAAAGAACTTTGACCGTGGGTACCTCCTTACTATGTAATCTCTTTATCTATCAATCCAAAATCTGAACTGTTTTTACCTCAAAACTCAGGTCTTCCCTTAGCTCTACTAGAGGTGTCTCCAAACTATGACATGGGTCCGATAAATACTTTTTAAGCATCAAGACATGATACACATTATAGATCCTATCCAAGTCTGGTGGCAATTCCAACCGATACATCACAGTCCCGACATGCTCCAAAATGTAGAAAGGCTTGATATATCAAGGGTTCAGCTTCCCTCGACTCTAAAATATAATAATACCTTTCCATGGTGATATCCGAAGAAAAACCCTGTCACCAACTGCAAACTCTAATAGTCGTCACCTCTTATTCGCATAACTCTTTTAACGATCCTGGGCGACTTTCATCTTCTCTTGAATGACTTTTATCTTTTGAGTGGTGAATTTTATCAATTTGGCTCCTCTGATTTTGACTGTACCAACCTCATCCCAACATCGAGGTGTCCTGCATTTACTCCCATAAAGTGCTTCAAATGGTGACATATCGATACTTGTCTAATAACTATTGTTATAAGCAAACTCGATCAAAGGCAAGTGTAGGTCCCAACTCCCTTGGAATTCCATCACACGTGCTCTCAGCATGTCCTCTAGTTTTTGAATTGTCCTCTCTGACTGGCCATCAATCTGCGGGTAGAAGGCAGTACTAAACTTCAGTTTAATCCCTAAAGATTCCTAGAATTTCGTCCAAAATAGTGAGGTGAATCTCAGATCCCTATTTGATATTATAGAAATTGGCACCTCGTATAGCTTCACAATCTCATCGATATACAACTTTGCCAATTTCTCTAATGAGTGGGTTGTGTGGACAGGAAAAAAATGAGAAGACTTCATAACTCTATCCATTATAACCCAAATAGCATCATGACCTTTTGTAACAGCCCAGACCACCCACCCACAAATATTGTCCGCTTTGGGTTGCTTCTAAGGCCAAACCCCTAATGGTTTTACTCTTCCCACCCTTGGAAAAACGCGTCTTAGGGGAAGAGGTATCCATACCTTTATAAGGAATACTTCGTTCTCCTCTCCAACCAATGTAAGATCTCAGACTCTCCACACCCTTAGAGCCTAACCCTCTTTAAGGCCCAACCTAGCTGGCACAACAATTTGGGTACTAGCTCTGATACCATTTAAATAGTCCAGACCACCCGTCCATAGATATTGTTCGTTTTGGGTTGCTCCTAGTGTCAAACCCCTCATAGTTTTGCTCTTACCACTCTTGGGAAAACATGTCTTAGGGGGAGAGATATCCATACCTTTATAAGGCATACTTCGTTCTCCTTTCTAGCCAATGTGGGATCTCACAATCTCCAATACTCTTAGGGCCCAATCCTTTTTAAGGCCCAGCCTAGCTGGCGTAACAGTTTGGGTACCGGCTCTGATACCATTTGTAATAGCCCAGACCACCCGCCTACAAATATTGTCTGCTTTGGCCCTTAGGGCCAAAACTCTCACGGTTTTACTCTTCCCACCCTTGAAAAAATGCGTCTTAAGGGGAGAGATATCTATATCCTTATAAGGCATACTTCGTTCTCCTCTCCAACTAATATGGGATCTCACACCTTAAAAGCCTTAATTACACCTTAGTGTTTTTATATTAATACCTCGACAATGTTCTAATGTTGAAAGAGAAGCTTTTTGATCATTCTACAAGAAGACAATGAGCTTAAAACCATGAAAAAGGAACTCTCCAACCTTGATAAGGATTAATAGGATGTAAAAATGGAGAAAACTCTAATTTCAATAAGTTTGAACCAAGTTTGGGACTTGATTAATCTTTTCAAAGCATGCAAAGCCATTGAGAATAAATAGGTGTTCAAAATTAAGCAAAAGGTGAATGACACTGTTGACATATACAAAACACGTCTAACGGAAAAAAAAGATACACATAATAAGAAAGGATTTACTATAAGGATATTTTCTCATCTCTTGTAAGGTTTATTTTGGTCCAATTACTTTTTTCTTTAGACGATGAAATGGATCTTGAATTACATCATATGGATGTAAATACTACATTCTTTAATAGAAAACTAAATAAAGAAATATATATGAATCAATATGTTTCATTTAGAATGGCCAAAAGCATAAAATATGCAATTTGTTAAAGCCAATATTATATCCTAAATTAGTCCTCAAGGCAATGGAATACTAAATTTTATAATACAATTTTATCATATAATTTTAAAATGGTTGGTAAGGACCACTATGTATATGTTGAAAGATTTATGATAAATTTGAAATTTACTGTTATATATGGATGATATTTTGATAACTATTAATGAAAATAGGTTTGCTAATTAAATAAAAAATTGGTTGTCAAACCATTTGAGATGAAGGATATAAGTGAATATAAATACATCCTCAGGGTTAGGATCACCAAAGATTGTTCAGGAAGGTTGTTGTCTCTTTCACAAGCAATATATATCAAGAAAGTATTTGAACAATTTCATATACATGATAGTAGGCCCTTTCATATTTCTATTGATAAAGGTGATCTATTGAGAAATAGGTATTGTCCTCAAATACCACAAAAAATGGAAGTGATAAAGAAGGTTCTTTATTTCAATATATTTGGTAGTTTTACATACATTATATTGTGTACGAGACTAAATATATACTTATTGTTAGGATAATTAGTAGTAGATATCAACCGAATCCTAGTCAAATAACATTCACATATACTAGGGATGCTATGTATCATTACAAACTTAAGCATATAGATACCATGTGAAATTATGTCAAATATATAGCTTAAGAAGAAGTGACTATTGAGTATGTTCCTATAAGATAAATGATTTCTAATCCTTTGACCAAGTTGATTCTTAAAAATGTGTTTTCTATGTATGTCACATTATTAAGGTTGTGTAAGATTTAAATTTCTTTTTATTTATTTATTACGTATGTATATTTTCATAACTTGTTATCAGTGATGATAATTTGTTTGATTATTTGATGCAATATATGTTTAATTAAGTGTTAAATAACCATATATTTGGTTATATAAATGTATGAATACTTAAGTTCAAGTTTAGTAATTAGTTATAGAATAAGTATTTGAATGAATGTTGAATAATCAATTTTAGAAAAAAAAAGTATGTCAAACAGATATAAGATACCTTCCTACACAAGTAGTTATATCAATTACTTAGTAGGAATAGATATGATACAATCTTTAAACATCTTATCTAGGTGATTAATGAAGGCTTAAGGGTTAAAAAACAAATTTTGATATGATGAACATGAAAAAAGAAAAGAGGTTAATAATTTCATAATCTAAAGAAGCTATAACCAATTTGTCTTAAATTGTCAAATGAGAATTCTAAAAGGGCAACTAAATGAGTAAACAAGTGAACGAAAGTTAGGTATTAAGTATGTCTAAATACTCTTATTACTAGAAGTTGATACTGTAGCATATGAATTATACCATATGTGTATAGTCAACCGATAAGAATAATATACGTCATAACATCCTCTTTTATTACAAGAGTATCCTTGAGGCTGCATATACCTTAAACAAAATACTCTTATTACTAGATTTTTTATTTTCAAATAACTAATTTAATATTCACTATCTTGGAATGTTGCTAAATGATTACCAATGATTAGTTCTAATGATTATTCTAAAAAAATGAGTTAGTTTGATTTAAAACATTAAAAAATAAAGAAGATTGTTATAGATATTAATTTTATCATAATAAAATAAAAAGGTCAACCTTCTTTATAAAAGAAACTATGTTTATATAATAAGATTGAGATGATAATTGATGCATGGAATGATTGAAGATATATACTAAATTTACTCTATTATTTGTGTTCATTTAATAGGTTATGTTCTCGAAATATCTACATAACATTAGAATTATCAAAGTATACTAGTGACACACATTATTTGTTACATATGAAAGGTGAAAATATAAATTATGTCAAACTCTTCATGTATGGCTAAGAGATGTTAAGATATTTAATACAGGACACTTGTTAGACCCCTAAGTCCTGATAGCAAAATTGTGCTAGCATTGGCAAATCTTGACCAATGTTTGGCACTCAGAACGATAGAACAAGGTAAAGAATTATGAGTAGGAAAGAAAAAATGACATTTTCAATGAGTTGGCATGCATTGGTGCATATTGGCAAAAATCTTTGACGAGATGCAAAATTCAGACATGAGACTAAAAGATCGCTTGAGATGGACCTTGGGTTGAAGTTTAGCTGGATCTCATACACGAGGGAAACATATGAGAGCTCTAAGGACTTAACATATGCTCAAATAAAGGAACCATAACCAATGGACTTGATATAGGTAAGCATTAGACTGAACCAATGTGCTATGAAAGGCTTTGGTTTTGGATAACTCATCATTAATAGATATAGATTAAGGGCATTCTTAGATGATGTAGGGGATAAGATCATAGTAGATATACATCAACTTTAGTAGATAAATACTATATGGGAATATCATTTGAAGATAGTGGAGTTCTTCATGGATATAGATGTATCTTGCTTAATTAAATGTAATCGCTTATCTTGTTAGTTATGATATAGCTAATTCTTATATCCTATTTGGATAGGGGTGTCATCCAAGTGGTTAGTGTGATGTAATCTGATAAGGATAGAGGTATTTTAGTTAGTTCAATATTATTATAATTTTGAATTGTAAACCCAGATGTATTTATAAAAAGGTTTATTTGAGCCATGCCTCGAGATAAACATAGAGGGGAAGGGAGCACATTGAAAGAGAGTATGCTTCTATATACTTTTGGGAAGTAATACAGATTGGTTTTTACTGTAGCTCTTGTGTTTTTATTTTTGCTTACGAATATTTAATACTTTCTTAATATTCTTACTCAAGTGTGAGTGTTAAACACTACAAGGTCGTGAGGCATTTGATAACATGATTTTGTTGGTTAACAATTATATGGGAAAGCTAAGTCTTACTTAATAAGACCTAAGTGAGATTATCGTACAAAGAGTTAGCGCGACTTCACTACAAGTTTGACGTTTAGAAAAACCTTTGTAACAACTAGTATCAGAGCCAAAATATCGATATGGAAGGAGAAAATAATTTGGCAGAGCGTGTCAACAAAGAGGAGGCACTCATAGGACCAATTCTTTGATGGAAGGAAGAAGTCATTTCCTACTCATCTCAGTTTGAGATTTTGGAGATGCCAATCCAACAGATGCAGCATAAAATATTTGACTTGATGAAGGCACAAGAAGATTCTAGATTGGAGATCATAATCCTAAGGCATGTCATTGTAACACAATATGATAGGCATACTGAAAGTACTTTAGTGAAGGTGTAAGAGCTCTAAGTTTTTTTATGGCAAGTAGAGTGCCAAAGAGATCAAAAAATTTTTGTGGGATATGGAGCAATACTTTACAACGGTAAAGATATTCGATTTAAAGAAGGTGTTAATCATGATTATGTAGATGGTGGAGGGTACAAAGCTATATTGAAATATGAGAACCTCCAATGAAATCAGTACGAATAGAACCCTCATTAACACTTGGGAGGTTAAATGGAGATAACATACCAATTCCTCCCCATCAACACTTCATGGCTTGCAAGGGAAGCATCGAAGAGGTTAAAGCAAGATAGCACAGTGCGAGAGTATAAAAGGAAATTCACATCTTTGATGTTGAACATGCAGAACATGTATGAGGAAGACAAGTTGTTTAACTTCATAAGTGACTTGAAAGGTTGGGCACAAACGGAGGTTTAGAGGCAGAATGTTAAAGACCTTTGCTACAAATGCCTTGAAACATCCCTAAATGTCACCCTTAATTCGAACTAGCAATGAAAGTAAGAAGAATAATGGAACATATATCAGCTCAGAGAAAGGAAAAGGGAAGGCATATGAATCTTATCAATGTAAGTTTATGAAACAAACAAAACAACATATTGCTTATTTCATTTGTGAAGGGCTACAATTTGTTTGTGAATGCCTAAAATGAAACGTAGGTGAGGAGTAAATAAGTTTATAGTTGTGAAGGATTAAGGAGAAGGAGGTGGAAACTCGATAGAAGAAGTTTACCTTAATAATTATATTATGTTAGGTGTAATAGGCCTTGTGAAGGCATGCACAAACAAAAGCAAGGACAAACCTTATGGAGAGGAAAATGATACATTAGAGATATACCAATGATTAAAGAGTCTCTGAAGGATCCACACTCAAAAGAGTACCCACGGATTATTTTGAAGAGGGCCTTGAGTTTTTCTATTAAGGGTGGCTTATTAGGCCCCTAAATCCTAATAGTGGAATTGTGCAAGCATTGTCAATCCTTGACCAATGTTTGAAAATTAGGAAAATGGAAAAAGGAAAAGACTTATGAATAGGAAAGAAAAAAGAACATTGTCGATGAGTTGGCATGCATTGGTATACATTGATAGAAATATTTGACGAGATGCAAGATTCAAGTGTGAGATGAAAAGATAGCTTGAGATGGGCATTGGGTTAAAGGTTAGTTGGATCACATGCATAAGTGAGACATGTAAGAGCTTTAAAGACTTGATATGTTCTCAAATAGATAAACCATAACTAATGGATTTGATATGGGTAAGCATTGGACCAAACCAGTTTGCCATGAAAGGATTTAGGTTTAAATGACTCATCATTAATGGATAAATATCAAGGGGAAATCTTGGATGACGTGAAGGATAATATCATAATAGATATACGTTAGCTCTAAAAGACAAAGACCTTATGGGAGGATCATTTAAAGATAGTGGAGTTCTTTATGGATATAGATGTATCTTTCCTAATTAAATGTTATCTCTTATCCTGATAGTTATGATGTAATTAATTCCTATTAGATAGAATCCTATTTAGATGGGAGTGATATCCAATTGGTTAGTGTGATGTAATCTAATAAGGATAGAAGTTATCAAGTTAGTTCAGTTTTATTAGGATTCAAAATTATAAAGCCAAAGGTGCCTATAAATAGCTTATTTGACCTTGTCCCATAACAGAAATAAAGGGGAAGGGAACAAATTAAGAAAGCGTATTCCCCTATATACTTTTGGGGAAGTAATAAAAGTTAGTTTTTACTGTAGTTCTTGTGTGTTTATTATTACCTATGATTATTTAATACTTTTGTAATATTCTTACTCAAGTGTGAGAGTTAAATACTACAACGGAAGCATTTAAGAATAAAGTTTTGTTGGTCAATAATCACGTGAGAAGGATGAGTCTTGCTTAATTAGATCTAATTGAGATTATCATGTAAAGGAGTAAGTGCGACTTTAGTATAAGTTTGGTGTCTAGGAAAACTTTTGTATCGACTAGTATCAAAGTCAAAACATTGCTATAGTGGGAGACAACAATTTGACAGAGCTTGTGTCATTAGAGCGGTGGCACTTATAGAGTCAATTCCTCGATGGGAGGAAGAGGTCACTTCTTATGCATCTCAATTAGAGATTTTGGAGACGTAGATCCAACAATTGCAACATCAAATAGTGGACTTTATAAAGGCACAAGAAGATTCTAGACTAGAGATTGTAATCCTAAGGTGTGTCATTTAACATAGGATTTTGGGCATACTGAAAGCACTTTGGTGAAGATACGAGAGCCCCAACTTTTTTATGAAAAGCAGAATTCTAAGGAATTTGAAATATTTTTGTGGGACATGAAGCAATACTTTGCAATGGTAAAGGCATTCGATTTGGAAAAGTTGTCAATCATGGCTATGTATATAGTAGAGTTTGCAAAGATGTGATAGAGAACGAGAACCTCTTATAACATCAGTGTTGGTAAACCTCTCACTGACACTTAGGAGAAGATGAAGAACGAGCTAGTAGACTAGTTCCTCCCTAACAACACTTTATGGCTCACAAGAGAAACTTTGAAAAGGATAAAGTAAGATGGCTCAATATGGGGGTATAAAAGTAAATTCACATCTTTGATGTTGAACATGCAGAACATATCTAAAGAAGACAAGTCGTTCAACTTCATAAGTGGTTTGTAAGTTTAGGCACAAATGGAGCTTTGGAGACAAAACATGAAAGACCTCCTAAGTATGATAGTGGCTATAAATGTCTTGGTAGATCTCCAAATGGAATCAACAATTTGAAATAGAAATGAGGGCTAGAAAAATGATAGGAAACAAAATGGATTGGAGAAAGACAAGGAGAATGTATGTCAATATTCTTAATGCAAGTTAAAGAAGCAGACAAAAATGAGATATTGCTTGTGTCATTTATGAAGGGCCACATTTTGCTCTTGAATCCTTAAAACAAAAGGTGGGTAAGGAGAAAATGAATTTCATGGTCACAAAAGATCAAGGAGAAGTAGTTGAAGACTCGATGGAAGAAGTCTACCTTAATAAGCTTGTTATGTTGGGCGTAATATGCCTTGTGAAGGTGCATTTGAATAAAAGTAAGGAAAAACCCAATAAAGAAGGAAAATGGTACGTTAGAAATATGTCAATCACAAAGAAGTCTTCAAGGAAACCACATTTGGAGGATTGCTCATGGATTATTTCAATGCGAGCGATGAGTTCTTCTAGAAAGGGTGGTTTGTTAGACCAATAAGTGTAATATCCTATTTTCCGGAACATGTTTAGGGTTTAACCCTATATTAAGTATTGCAATACATGTATAACATTAGCATTCATACATGAATTGATATTAGAACACATTATAAAGATAGCATATGCACTCAATTGACTTATTCCGGGGTATGAAAATTGTTAAATGATCATGATGTGAATTATGAATTAATATGTCTTGAATTTTAGTATGATCAGATTTCAATTAGTAAATTGGAATTAGTGTTATAGATTGGGAAATTGATGGATTAAAATGTACGTTTGGACTAAGAAAAATGTCAAGTGGTAGGATAAACTAATAAATAAAAAATTAGGATGATTAAGCTTATAATTGAGTGACATTTAGCATACTTAAATGAGTGACAAATGGACTAATAATTAAATGAAAAATGGATCAATTATTGTGTGACAAGTGGAGCAATAATTAGGAGAAGTATGGAATAATTAATTGGTGGCATATGGAAACTTGAAATGTGGATAAATGGCAGCATATTAGGTTGATATATGGCATACATGCCTTAAGACAAATGCCTTGGCCAAATTAAGACACCTAGCACCTAGTGAAGAAAGTTACAGCAAGGAAAGTTTTGTGGTCTTCTACTTTGTTCTTCACCTTCTCCACCAAAATTGCATCAATATTCTCTTTGAACTGTGGTTAAACCCTAGCTCAAATTACTACATAAAATTTAGATTTTAATTCCTCACAAAATAGCTAAGAAACCAGTTCAAAGTGGTCTTCATATTATTATCCAAATTTAACCTATTTTCACCTTAAGTTTATGATGAATCGTGCATGAATGGAGGCTTAGTTAATTTGAAGTTTTGAGCTGAAATTGGAAGCTTAAAAAGTAGGTATAAAATATGATCTTTATGGTATGTTTATTAGTATAAGAATGATGCCTGAATTGGAATGTAATGTATGAGATATTGGTGAAGATATGTGCCGGAAAATGTTTAAACTTGGCAGTGTTTCTGTTTTGTTTTTGGTATATGGAAACCATGGAGTATAGGCCACTATATGGATGTATTGGACTAGAATTTAATGTATAATGAAGGTGGATTTATGCTAAAGAAAGATGTTAATTTGATTTTCTAGATTTGAGAAATAACTAGGACTATATGTATAATAATGTAAAAGTTTATGGTTTGATTTTTGATGCATGAAAGACTAGGATTTACGAGCTCTTAATTGAATAATTTTGAACTAGAATAGGGGAGGTTATTAATGAGGAATTGGAGTATAATTAAGGCCTAATAGAGGAATAATTGATGAACTATAAAGAGGCCATTTTAACTTTGGTCTAAAGTGTAAAAAATCTAGAAAAATAAAAGAAGAATTGTTGGAATATGTTAGCTGTAGTGTTTTCACTGAACATGCATCGATATTTTGGCTATATCTTGATTTGCATATATAAAATGGGATGATTTTAAGTTTAGATTAAACTAGAGACATATGGCTTTTTTATGAAGGAATTGAATTTGAATTATGTCTCCAAGAGTTTCAAATTTTGGCTTGAAAGTTGAGTTTTTGGATTCTATCGCGGTTTGGGAATAGTCTGTAGAATTTTAGGTATAACTTGTAAAATACTTAACCAAATTGTATGAAATTTAGTTCATTAAAATCTTAAGACATATGGAAACATTTTTTTAGGGAATGTATTGCTTAAATACTTCATCTTTCTTGTCAAAATGGCCATGAAAAATTGTCCTAAAAGACTATTTTAAGAAAAATGGAATGACGCTTGAATAAAAGGTAGTACATAAGCACGATCATGACAGAAAAAGAACATTAGAGGGTTGCATGATCATGCACAAGCACGATTGTGACAAAGGAGGATCAATTGGAAGTGTATGATCGTGATAGTGAAGGTATACTACTGTTCGACAACTTGGAACACCCTTCACTCTTTTGACCATAACTTCTTCTCTAGACCTCCGATTGACTTAAAATTTGAACCACAGGCTCCTTACACATTGCCTTTCCTCTGCAAAAAATTTCACGGTCATTTGAATTCATTAGGAAAGGATTGGTAATGATCGATTGATGATGTTATAATAATCAAGTGTATTGAGCTATAAACCTTAATGCATGATTGAGTGATGAACTTAGAATAAATTTGTATTATTGAGGAGCAAATGTTGGGACCCGATCTCAGAACCAGACACCAACCGGAAAAACGGAAAATGGAAGCGAAAAACGAAAGGAATCAAATCCGAAAGAACGGATTACAAAGCAAAACGAATTGAAGGAACGGATCCTAAACCCGAAAGTGGGCCAAAACAAATGCGAAAGAAAACAAATCGCTTGGAATCATAAAGCGAAAACGGATTGACAAAAACTCTGAATCAAAGAAACCAAACGGATTCAATCAGCTGAATGTTCAAATGTTTCCGACATCCGTGAACTCATACTTTAGAAAAACGCGCGTTGGAAACCATATGACTAAACCAATTCGAAACCGATATAAATTTTTTTCTTCTTTATTCAATCTAATACAAATCAAAACAATATAATTTCCCCATTTGGAAACTTATCCTCAA
>JANZLD010000006.1:13756031-13768890 GCA_026413575.1 Erythroxylum carthagenense | reverse complement strand
GTTTTCATAATTTTTGAAAACATGAAAAAACCAAAACTAAAAATAGAAACTAAAAAAATCAAACAAACAATATTTTTTACTAAATTTGAAAACAAAAATCAAAAATCAAAAATAAAAATGAAAACAAACACCCCCTAAACTTCCTAAAATATGTTTTTAAAAACTTCTTAAGTTTTTTCAAAGATCAAAATACATCCATTTGACAAAAACTTGATTCAAAACCATTTCAAAAGCTTCTCAAAATTTTATTTAAATATCAAAAGGTATTCTTTGAAGATCAGAAGAAATTGCTTCTTGATTATAAAATAATGATCAAGATAAGGTTACAAGAAGCATTACAATGAGTTACTTAAATCTTGATATGCTTGATTCTCTCTTGTTATTGGTTATTCAATTAAATTGCATATGTGCTCCACTTTACTCATTTTCTTTATTCATTGATTGTTCAATTTATTTCATTGACTATTTACTCACTTCACTCTGCTATTAAACTTCGTGATTTGCATATTGCTTGATTCCATTATAAAGAGCTACCAATATCACCAAAACTAAATTCATTCCTAGCAATATATTTTGTCATCATCGAAACCATAGGTTGAAACCTCACTCGGTCAACAATAATTATATATAGAAAGAAAGTAATTTTAGCAATTATTGCCATAATAGTAACTATTATTTCTCTTAAAATATTGTTCCCTTCTTGGTACATTTTTATTAGAGAACTCAATGAGGAGTTAAAGAGGTTTAAAAAGTTGAAGCCTGGGTGTGCTATTGCCTTGGTAGAGTATCTAGTGCAAACTTAAAATTTATCATACTAAATTTTCAAGTCCAAATGTCATATGGTTGAAAACAACATACATGAAACATCTAATGGTTTTACAAGCTAGGAACAAAGCTTATTATTTCAATGTTGGAGATAATTATGATAATGGATATGAAGAGGCAAGCGGAAAGAAGGAAGTACATGCAATGAAAGATCATGAAGGAATTAATGTAGTGTCATATCATATGGAATGGAGACGGTCTTAAGAAATATCAAGGGGTGATTTAAAACATATAGCGAGGTAAAACTTAAAAGTTGATGAGAGAGAAGCTCTCACATGTTTCTACAACTCTCTCTTGTGTACCTTTCATCCTTTCCTACTACATGTTTGATAAAAGTCCTCATTGCAGCCACCTTGAATATCATTTCTGCTTCTTTGGGACCATTTCACAGTGATAGAGTAACAGGGCTTTTTGCAAGCTTTTGGTTTGACCATGGACATTCAACCCCCACCCACGACTATCCCACCATGGCAACGAGCTAAACTTTCCCGCGACGACCTCACTTCTCAGTCCATAGCTGGACATACTGCTAAGAAATTTCGGATCCGAGAACAGGAGGAGGAGCCACCTCCTCCCACCCTTGGCCCACCTCCTCTTCCCCTCAGCTACAGTGTAGCAGTTTTTAGGCATTCCCACACAACTGAGGCAGAAGAATTTCCTTGGCCATATGAGGAACCCGTGGAAGTCGAGGAGGGCGACATCACATTGGTGCAAGGCACGCTTGGACTAGGCATTGAGCTTTCCACCTCCCTCAAAGGTCGCCTCCACAAGTACTGGGCTACAGCGGTGGTGGTCAAATTGCTTGGCCTCCGCATCGGCTTCAACCTGATCAAACAAAGATTACATTCCATATGGCAACTCACAGGTTCGATGAAAATCATTGATCTCGAGAATTACTTTTTCTTAATTAATTTTGTGCAGGAAGCAAACTACCTCAATGCCCTTACCGGTGGGCCGTGGGTGATCATGGGCCATGCTCTTTCTGTGCAGGCATGGAAACCTTCCTTTCGACCATCGTCAGGTGAGGTCTCCCATGTGATCACCTGGATCAAGTTCCCTAAGCTGTCCGTGGAGCTCTATCACCCGGCTATCTTAAAAGCACTTGGTAATCTGGTCGCCCGAACCATCCGCATCGACTCCACTACCCAGCAAGCCTAGCGCGGAAGATATGCACGAGTGGCGGTAGAAATTGACTTGAAATCCCCACTTCGATCCCTGGTGGAGCTTGATGGGGTACGGATTAAGGTCGCGTACGAGGGCCTATCGCCGATTTGCTTTGCGTGTGTCCACATCGAACATGAAACCGAGCTCTTTCCTCAGACACAGTCATCTCCTCTAGCACTTGACGGTTCCTCCGAGTCCACCCCACCGGTAACCCCCTGGCCGCTCACCCACTGCGCCACGACCTAGCTTCCCCATCGAATACGCCCCCATCTCCCTCAAAGGTTCCATCTTTCCATGACCTATACGGCCCCTGGATCCAAGTCCAGAGGCGCAGTATCCGTACTACCAACGGTAACAAGACAGGACGTGATAGGAGACGCTCTGACACTCACACGCAAAACCTGGGCTAGCGCTTCAGCCCCCTCACCAACGGAGATGCTGTGCCTTCCACCTCGCTCCCACCTCTCGCGTGTTCTTCCAGTCCCGCACCTTCTCGACCTTGTCACGGCACGTCCAGTGGGAGGACGACGTCGCACCAAGCGATTGGTCGGGCCACACGCATGCCTGGGCTCTCCCTTCTGCGTGGGCCGTGAGCTTAGAAGGAGAGCCATGGCCTTCCCTCCTCCAGTCTGGGCCCATCCCCCTCTTTTGCTAATACCCTGGCCCAAGACCCTCAGGCCCTTCCCCTCAGCCCAGCCTAGGTTTCCCCTCAAGCACCTAAGGCTTTGGACATGGGCCCCAAGCCCACAGACCTCTCCCAACCCACCCAAGCCCACATTACTGTCACCTTGGCCTCCCACTCTGATGTTATTTTCCACGACCCACCTCATGCCACCCCTCCTACTGATCGCCCCAACCTATCCCAAATGGAGGAAGACCCCCTGGGAGATTTCGTGAGTCCTTCCCTCGCGCCATCCAAACACCTCACTCCCCTTCCGCGGCCCCCTGACCCTACGACCACTCCCTCTTCTGTCAATGATGCGCCTTTAGTTATTGATTCCCTGATGAATGACTTCGTCGAGCCTTCTGAGATTTCCCCTAAAAAAGGACATCTTAGCCCGGGGTTGCCCCCACGCGTCTTAGACCCTCCTTTTATCCAGGTGTTTTTATGTCCATCCTCTTTTGGAATTGCCAAGGGGTTGGGGGCAAATCGTTCCAGCCCATCCTCAAGGAGTACATCTGCACTCATAAACCGATACTGGTTGCTTTTATGGAACCTCGTATCAGTGGTTCTTGAGCCCAAAAAGTTATTAAGAACTTGGGTTTCAATCAGTCCTTCCGAGTGGAGGCTGTCGGCTTCTCCAGAGGCATTTGGCTTTTATGGGATACTGACACCCCTATTCAAATTCTGATAACCCATCGCCAATTCATTCATATCAAGATCCATTGGGCCCATACTTCTTTCGTTTTCACTTATGTTTATGCTAGTCTGACTTACTCTCTTCAACACTTCCTGTGGGACCATTTACGACACATTGCCTGGTCTACATCTATATCTTGACTTTTAGGAGTTGATTTTAACGTCAAATTGGACAGTGATGATCAACGTGCTGGCTACCGCCTCTGTTCTCCTTTTCGAGACTACATCCACTGCTGTCACCTGCATGATCTTAGGTTTATAGGGCCCAAATTTACTTGGCGACGGGGTCCCCTTCGCGCTCGCCTTGATCATGCTTTCGGTTCGGGTCTCTAGGTGACGACCTTTCCTCACACAACTGTTCATTCCCTTCCCTTCCTGAAATCTGACCATCGACCCCTCCTAGTCACTTTCGCCCCCCCTACGACCCCTTCCCCTTTCCCTCGAGCTTTCCACTTTCAGTCTGCCTGGCTGACCTATGAACAATTTGGCCAAACTGTCAAGGACAACTAGCATCCTCAATTTTCTTCTCTTCCTGCTAAGCTTGAACATCTAGCTAACGAGCTTCAGTAATGGAACTCCAGCTCTTTTGGGAACATTTTTCAACGCAAGCGTCGCCTCATGGCGCGTCTTCGGGGCATTCAAACCCACCTGGACAACAGTCCCTCCGATTCTCTGCGAAACCTAGAAGCTTATCTGTAACGAGAGCTTGAATAGGTCCTTGTTCAGGAGGAACTGTTCTGGCACTAAAAATCGCAGTGCCAATGGCTAGTGCAGGGGGACCGGAATACCAAGTACTACCATGCGATCACTACAGGCCGCCGCCATACCCAGCACTGTCACTACATATGCGATGAACATGGGGTTTCTAGTTCGGATCTTGGGGGCATTCAACAGATAGCCCGCAATTTTTTTGTTAACCTTTACACCACTGGCCAGTCTACTCCGCCTACCCTTCTCCCTTCCAGTACATTCCCCCCTCTCCCTCACCAGGCTTATACGGATCTGCTCGCACCTATCTCTCTTGATGAGGTAAAGACTGCTTTCTTCGACATGATCCTCACAAGGCGCCAGGTATTGATGGCTTCCCTGTGCTTTTCTTCCAATCCTAGTGGGATCAAATTGGGCCTGATCTCGTTGTTTTCATCCAACAAACTTTTCGACATGAAATTTGGGAGCAAGCCCTGAATCGTAATATCTTGGTCCTTATTCCCAAGACCCCCTCACCCTATTGCTCTGTGCACGGTCCTGTACAAAGCTATCACCAATGTTATCATCAATCGGCTAAAACCCCACCTTGACCAGCTTGTTGCCCCGACCCAGTGTAGCTTTGTCCCTGGCTAGCACATTATTGACAACATCATTATCGCATAGGAGGTCATTCACTCCATGCGGCGTAAGATCGATAAAATGGGTTTTTTGGCGGTTAAGGTCAATCTGGAAAAAGCCTACGATTGGCTTTCTTGGGACTTTATCCACGATACTCTCAGCAACATCGGCATCCCGAGTTCCCTCCTTAATCTTATCATGAAGTGCATTTCTACGGGGACTATGCAGATTAATTAGAATGGAGCTTTAGGTGAGGAGTTTACCCCTACTCGAGGCATCCGTCAAGGTGACCCTCTATCGCCTTACCTTTTTGTGTTGTGCATGGAGCGCCTTGGCCATCTCATCTCCAGCTCCATGGCACTCGGACATTGGGCGCCTATCACTCTAAACGCACTGGTCCCCCCATCTCTCACCTATTTTTTGTCGACGACCTCTTCTTGTTCTCTGAAGCCTCTCTTGATCAGGTCTCCAGCATCTGCGACACCTTGGCCACTTTTTGTGCTACGTCGGGTCAAAGCATTAGTCAAGCCAAATCTCGCATCTTTTTCTCCAAGAACATTTCCCCGACTACGACGCGTACCCTTAGCTGGGCGATGGGCCTCAAGTAGACACCGGACATCAGTCGCTACCTGGGAGCTCCCCTACTTCATGAAACAGTCACTATAAGGACTTACCAGTGTCTCCTTGACAAAGCCCCCCACCGCCTATCTGGTTGGCGAGCCAACCTCTTGTCTTTTACGGGCCGCATCACTTTGATCCAGTCGGTCCTCTCTGCACTTCCTACTTATACGATGCAAATAGTTTGCCTTCCTCGGAGGTTGTGTGATGAATTAGAGAAGATCTTTCTTACCTTTTTATGGGGCTCCTCCCTGGGCACCCGAAAGATTCCCCTTATTCCCTGGACTCAAGTTTGCCAACCGAAGGAATTAGGAGGGTTAGGGATTCGAAATATTCGCGCCACTAATGATGCTTTGCTCACTAAATTAGGGTGGGCTATGATCACTAAACCTAACGTCTTGTGGGTCCAAATTTTATCGGCCAAGTATAAATTTGATGCTAATCATATCCCTTCAGCTCTTCCTCCTACAGGCGGCTCCATGGTGTGGTAGAGCATCAGGGCCATCTGGCCCAACGTCATCCATAGTATGCGGTGGATGATTGGTCATGGGCTCCAGACTCGGTTTTGACTTGACCCAAGGGTAGCTAATGTGGGTCCTCTCGCCCAGCATCTTACCACCCCTATCCCTTCCTCTGACCTTGCTCGTCGCGTTCACCAGTTTGTCGATCACAATGGCCATTGGGACTGGCCTCAATTTCAACCGCTGCTTCCTTCCTCCATCTGGCTAGCTATTACGGGAACCTTCCCCCCCAAGCCTTACCTTGGAGTTGATAAACTAGTCTGGGGACCATCCCCTTTTGGAATCTTCACGACTGCTTCAGCCTACTCGATGCTCATGGAGCCCCCTCGGGCTCACCCCGTTCGCCTATGGAAGCCTATTTGGCAGTGGACCGGGCCCCAGCGTATTCGTTCTTTTCTTTGGCTTTTGGCGCAAGACCGACTCCTCTCCAATCAGCAACGTGCTCGCCGTCATCTTACTACGAGCATAGATTGCTATCACTGTCGACTGGAGGAGACTTCGTTCCATATTGTTCGCGACTGCCCCCTAGCACAAAATCTTTGGCTTACCTTCCCTCACCAAGCCTTCCTTTCCACCTTCTTCACTAGTAACCGCCAGGAATGGCTCCTCACTAACCTCCAGACCCATCATTTGGTCTCGGGCCTTGATTGGGTAGCCTTCTTTGGGACTACCTATTGGTTCCTATAGACCTGGCGCAATTCGGCCCTTTTCGACAATCAATTTTCCTGGACGCGTTCTCCCGTGACAGTCGTTCTTAATTATGTCCGCCTGAGTTCCTAGGCCTCTGCTTCGCTTAGTCGTGCCAGGCTAGCCCCTCGCTCGCTATCCGACTGCTGTATTAGGTGGTGCCCGCCTACCTCAGGGTGGGTCAAACTGAATACGGATGGCACTTATTGCAGGGACACCTCCTTGGCCACTGCGGGGGGTCTTCTTCGGGATAGCTTTGGGGATTGGCTTGGTGGGTTTACTCAGAATATCAGCCGGTGTTCTCCAGTTTTGGCTGAACTCTAGGGTGTCTACTCGGGTCTCCTGTTGGCCTGGACCTTTGGCTTTCGATGTTTGGTGCTGGAACTGGACTCTCTCGTGGTTATAGAGCTCCTCTCTGATGGCCCGCAACGATCCCTCACTCTCAATCCTCTTGTCAGGGGCATCAACAAGCTACTTATCTGGAATTGGGCTGTTTTTCTTCGACACACATACAGAGAGGGTAACTGGTGTGCTGACTGGCTCGCTACTCATGCTTTTACTTTGAGCCTTGGGCTCACCATTTTTGATAGCGCACCCTCTGGGTGTGCCACTATGCTTCTAGAGGACACGGCAAGGGTTAGCCTCCCCCGACGAACTTTGTAATTTGTGCTTTCCTTTGTATGAAAAAAAAAACATATAACGAGGCTTAAGGAGCAAACTTCTTGTTTTAGGCATTAGAATTTGTAAACAAGAGTAAATAGTGAAAGACATAAAGCTCTTAAGTAACTTTTAAAAAGTCATATTTTTTTAAAATTCTCAAAACAAATCTTTATGATTTTCAATTTTCTAAAAAAATTCTTTTCTTAGACTTTCTTTAAAAAGTAACAATGAAACATGGCTACTTGAATGTCACATGCATACCCATCAAATGTTGACAAGATGACTAATTAAATTCAAATTAAATTAATTGAACAAATTGTCTTATAATAATTATCTTTAAATAATAATTAATGTCGAGTTTAATTGGTTTAGGTCAGATTTAAAATATGAATTAGGTTATCATGCCACTAACATTTAATTGATCCATATATGATTAAGAGAAGATTTATAAACAACCAAAACCCACAAGGAACATTTTTGAGAATTTTAATGATTAGAAATTTTTTTAAGTTACTTAAAGTATACAAGAATTTCATGTCTTTTACCAAAAAAGTAAAATATAGGAGAATCTTACACCTTATTCTCCTTCCTGTCTTTGATTGGAATTTCTTATTCCATACATTTGGATGTATATGTTAGGTACTAATATATCTTACCTCTTAACATTATAAGGATTAGACTAAACTTTACAAATTTTCAAGCTTAAATAGGTATAGTCGAATATATAGGTACATGTTGAAGAATGTCAACTCACTTTTACAAGGAATGAAACTTTAGAAATCGAAGGATATTATATGAATTCATCAAAATCAATCAAGGTTTTGTAGGAATTTGGCGCGACGATAATTTTGTAGTAAAATAAAAATTTACATATTTTTATAATTCAAAAGCAATAAAATAATTTAATTTTTAATTTTTTATAAAAAGTCTATTATTATTCACCATTAATTATACTAGTGTGAATAATCTTGTCAGCTAATATTTGTGTCTTATAGAAAACATTTATAGTATCGATAAATTGATATTCAAAAATTAGAAATATAATACAAAACATAAAAGACCTAAGTCTACAAACACTCTAGCGGCTTACGCTAGGTATATTCTGTTGCAGTGCTTTTTTCTTGATCGACGTGAAAAGATACGAATGGCAATAAGTCGACCCGCGATAGCTTGAGCTCACGTTTGAATGGGACTACAGCAAAATAACTTGGACTGAGTCAAGTCTAATTGAATAAGTTGGGCCCAAAAGTAAAACTCGTTTAGGCCCATCCAACTCTTTTAAAATGTATTAATTATTTCAAAACTTAATTTTAAAGATCTTGTCTTAGTAGTCTTTTATTATTAATTTTATTTAATAATTAAAATAATATATTTAATATAATTAGACTTCACGTTTCAAGTAGCTCTTGAACTCGATCTCAAAAATATTTATAGACAAAAACTTAAATTTAACCTAAATTTTGATCAATTCAAATAGATCTTATTAATTTTGGATTAAATTAGACCGAGTTAGGTTGGACACAAACTATTTTATCATTATGGAGATAGAAATTTACTTTTAAGAATTTAAGTTTCTTTGTTTTGTTTTGTATTTTATTTTAATTTTATATTTCTTTTAAAAATATTTTAAGAATGGATTATCTTTTTTTAATTATCAGTATGAATTACCATTGCAAAATTAAGTACAATTTAAAGTTTTTTTAAATTAAAGGATGAGTTTAAATAACATAAGGTTCGAACTAGTTAAGAATTTGATCCTACCTTTTCTTGCTGCCCTATTTATGGTTATGTAGCCATAAACTTACTGTTAGATCCCTAAGTTCAGACTACGGGATCGTGTGAGTGTTGGTGAGCCTTGGTCAATGCTTGGCACGTAAGTCGGCACGAAGAAGGCCTGTTGACAAGAAACAAGGCAAAGTCTTACGAGTTGGCGAGCAAAACCCGAGGAACTTGCGAAGTAAGAAAGGGATGCGGAAGTATCGACTAAGATCTCGATAGTAGGTGAGATTTGGTACATGTGAGCACCCGTAGGCATGCATTGGCGGAAATCTTCGATGAAACGTGAGATTCGGATGCGAAGCCATGTGGAGTTAAAAAACTAAGTCATGCGAGACCCGAGGGTGCGTAAGAAGGCACAAAGGTATGCGAGAGACCTTACGAGGATGTACGAAGACATGCGAGAGCGATGAGGCACACAAATACTTAACTTCGACGAGGCAGCTCGAAGGTATGTAAATGGGCAAGTTTTTTATACTAACTCGGATTGTGACTTGTGACTTAGTCATAGAGCGACGAGATTGCACCATGAGTGAGCCTGACATAAAAGATAGACTTGTCCATAGACACGCATTGATGGACCTATGTGTAGATAGGTTGTGTTGAAAACTCTAAGACAAATGTGGGTGAATGGGATCAGACTTGGTGCGAATTTTGGTAGAGCATAGGACCTTGTGGAGATTGACTCGACCCAGGCTAAGGACTTGACAGACTAAGGACTTGGCTATGCTCTGATGGATGGACCACGACTAACGGACTTATTGTGGGAAGCATTGGATCAAACCAGTGTGTTAGTAGGCTTCGACGAGTTCACATTGCATCATCAACTGATAGAGATCGCAGGGAGATCTTGGATGATGTGGTGATGACTGTGAGTTAAAGTTGCAGTGAAACTCAATATCTGAAGATAGTGGAGATCTTCGCGGATAAAGATGTTAGTGTTCTAGATAGTGTTATAGATAAATGTAAACTCTGTCTTATATTATATTATCTTGTTAGATTCTATCTTATCAGTTAGAGTCTTATTTGGATGGGGGTTTCATCCAATTGGTTCATGTAATCTTATCTAATAGGAATAGATGTGATCTTGGGTAGTACAGATTTAGTAGAAATATGTGACTCCAAGTTGGGATGCTTATATATAGCTCATTCGAGCTTTGCTCTTCTCATTTAGTCGGGAAATCAGAGAGAGCATTCTTTGTATTCTTTTGAGGGAACGTTTATAAAGTTGGTCTTTTGATCGTATCTCTGTGTGTTTTCTTGTTGCCTATATTCTTTGTTGCTTCCGCGTTGTTTCTTCGAGTGTGTGTGAGGTAAACACTTCGAGGGTTGGGGAAAGGTTGAGTCTTGCTTTAACGGATCTAAGTGAGATTGTCGTACAAAGGGTGTGAGCGAGCAACTTCAGGTAAAAGTTTGAATCTCTAAGGTAACTTTTGTAATAACTGGTATCAAAGTCAAAGTTTGAAATGACAATAGACAACTTGACAGAACAGGTGTCTAGGGTGGAGACACTCCTTGGACCTATTCCTTAAGCGGAGGAAAAAGTCACTTCTTATAGTACTCGTTTCGAGATGGAGGGGAGGATCCAACAGTTGCAACAACAGGTAGGGGATTTGTTGAAGGTACAAGAGGAGGCCCAGTTTGAGATTACTGTACTGAGGCATGCCGTTGCAATGTTCGATGTCGAGCGAGGTGAAGGATCAACACCGTAACTTTCTTTTGTGAAAGTACATGAATCGAGGGTGTTCGAAGGCGTACGGGATGCCAAGGTGTTGTAGAATTTCTTGTGAGATATGGAGCAGTATTTTGTGGCTGCTAGAGTATCTGACGCTGATAAGGTCAATATGACGATCATGTACTTGGATGGGGATGCCAAGATCTGGTGGAGGACGAGGAATTCTGCAGAGATCAATGCGAGTAGAACTCCTGTAGATACATGGGAGCTCATGAAGAAGGATTTGAAGGATCAATTTCTTCCCATGAATACTTATTGGCTCGCGAGGGATTCCTTGAAGAAGCTAACATAGGATGGATTGGTAAGAGATTATGTGAAACCTTTTAGTTCTCTACTACTTGATATTGAAAACATGTCAGACGAGGACAAGTTTTTCAACTTTCTGTATGGGTTACAACCGTGGGCGCAAATGGAGTTACAGAGGCAAAATGTGAAGGACGTGGTTGGTGCAATCGTGGCCGCTGATGCCTTGGTGGACTTTCAAGCAATGAAGGAAACTAAGTTTAACTCCTCTAATTCTACAAAGGGTAAAGGCCATGCTTAACAAGAGAATATCGAGGGGAAAAAGAAGAAGGATTTCAAGAAGGGAGACTTCAAGTGGAAAAGCAAGCAAAATGGTGGCTCCGAGAGTGAGGAGACGTCCTCTAGAAAGGGCAAGATTGCTTGTTATCTGTGCGGTGGATCACATTATGCAAGAGAATGTTTGAGGAAAGAGAATTTAAACGCCCTAGTAGTCAAAGAAGAGGGTGAATCTTCGGAGGAGGCAGCACTAAATCCGATTGCGCTGTTGAATGCGGCTAGTAAAGAACCTAATCCTTATGATGAATTGATGTATGTGAAGATACAAGTTAATGGGATAGAGGTGTCCGTGATGGTGGATACAGGTGTGTCACATTCTTTGGTAGCGGAAAGGATGGTACGCAAGTTAGGGCTGAAAATGTCCAAGACCTCAACAAAGGCAAAGATCCTGGCGGGTAAGGTACAAGCAGTGATAGAAGCTGCTTACAACATCATAGTAAACATAGGGACTTGGAGTGCCAAGATGAACTGCATGGTCGTACCACTTGAGGATTTTAAGTTGATATTGGGGATTGACTTCCTTAAGGCAGCAAAGACGGTGCTGTATCCTAGTTTGGGAGGTATGATGTTTATGCATTGTTAAAAATCCTTCTTTGTTAATTGTTGTAGATTCGTTAGTGGGACGAAAGAGACTACGACACCGATAGCACATATGTCGGCTATGATCATTGAAAAGGAGTCGAACTATGCTCAAGGAAGCCTGAAACAGAAGGTGGGTAAGGAGCATATAGTTGCCAAGATTGTGAAGGATCAAGGTGACAGGGAAAGCTCAGTGGACCAAGCTCTTCTCAACATGTCTTTGGCGGGCACGATGAGCCTTAAGAAGTCAAGTCTAAGTGGAAGCAAAGACAACCCCGATGGATTGGGAAAATGGCATGTGGGTGAAATACCAATTGATATAAAGACTTGCTACCGTCTTCAAAAGATGACTAAGAATTCTTTGAGGGAACCGCTTGTGGAAGAGTACCCACAGATTATTTGAAAAGGGCGTTGAATTCTTCTAGTGGGGGTGGTTTGTTAGACCCCTAAGTTCAGACTGTGGGATGGTGCGAATGTTGGTGAGCCTTGGCCTATGCTTGGCACACAAGTCAGCACGAGGAAGGCGTGTTGACAAGGAACAAGGCAAAGTCTTCCGAGTTGGCGAGCAAAACCCAAGGAACTTGCAAAGTAGGCGAGGGATGCGGGAAGTATCAACGAAGATTTCGAGAGTAGACGAGATTCGGTATGCGTGGGCACGCGTGGGCACGTATTGGCAGAAATCTTCGATGAGACATGAGATTCGGATACGAAGCCACACGGAGTTGGAAAACTAAGTCATGCAAGACCTGAGGGTGCGCAAGAAGGTGTAAAGGTATGTAAGAGACCTCGTGAGGATGCACGAAGGCATATGAGCGCGATAAGGCGCACAAATACTTAATTTCGACGAGGCAGCTCAAAGGTATATAAATGGGCGAGATTTTTTATACTAACTCGGATTGTGACTTGTGACTTAGTCATAGAGTGACGAGACTGCACCATGAGTGAGCCTGATATGGAAGATGGACTTGTCTATGGATGTGCATTGATGAACCTATATGTGGATAGGCTATGTTGAAAACTCTAAGGCAA
>JANZLD010000006.1:13361416-13374620 GCA_026413575.1 Erythroxylum carthagenense | reverse complement strand
TAACAAAACTCCTATGTTTTCCCATTCTTCACCAACATTAACACACACAGTCCACTCAAAATGAATCATCAATGAACATTGTATAACCAAATAACCCAACAGAAAACCATCTAACTACAACAATGAAAGAAAAAAAAGCATTGACAACTTATCTCAACGAACAATTAACCGACGACTTACTCAGTACAAATTGAAGAAGACGAAGGCGATAGAGGTGAATGGACAGAGGCGGCAACTTGACGGACGAGACGAAGAAGTAGACGTTCGTAGGCTGGGTTGGGGGGATTAACCTCGGGTTTTTTAAACGTTACCAAAACGACGTCGTTTTGGTTATGTTTTAAATGTTCAACACATAACGCAAAACGACGTCGTTTTGCTCAGGTGTCATACGTTCCTAACCTAACGTATACGATATCATTTGGATTTAAATCAAATGACTTCGTTTTGGTTTAAATTAAAACATTTATAACATACCCTAAATGATGTCGTTTGGATTTAAACCAAATGACGTCGTTTTTGTTAAATTAAAGCCTTATATCTCATACTGCAAAACAACATCGTTTTCGTTATGTTAGAAGACGACGAATTACAACGATTTTTACCAACGAAATTTTCCAACGGTTTTGATATCACCGCTATAGTTTATTTCCCAACCAAGTTTGCCGACTCATTTCATTTTCCGTCAATAATTACCTACAAAAAAACTTCAGCTGCAAATTTTCCGTTGCTATTATCTTCCTTTCTTGTAGTGAAATACAAGAAGAAAATATTTTAAAAAAAACTTATGAGAGGTACAAGGATCTCTCAATTTGACATCTTTATATGTATCATGGTATGTCAAAGTTTTTTATTAAGAGTCATGTTCTTAGTAAATTTTAGTAGAATCTTATCATTCTTGATCACCTCTTTTCAATTCTTTTTAGGCCTTTTTTTTTCCTTATAGTCTCTAAGTACAATTTTCTTATATTTTCTCACTGAAATCTTTAGATGTCTCCTCTTAAATACCCGAATCACCCAAGCTTTATTTCTCTTAATTTTTCATTAATAATAGTTACCTTTAATTTATATTTTATTGCCACACTCCTGACTTTATCTCTTTAAAAAAAAATTGCACATTTAACGGAGTATTTTCATACCCGCCACTATTAGCTTATGATTATATAATTGTTTGATGGCCAACTCTCCGTCTTATAGAATCTAGTCAGCCTAATTATTAAATAATATAATTTTTCTTAA
Source organism: Erythroxylum carthagenense (assembly GCA_026413575.1). Lineage (NCBI taxonomy): Eukaryota > Viridiplantae > Streptophyta > Magnoliopsida > Malpighiales > Erythroxylaceae > Erythroxylum > Erythroxylum carthagenense. The sequence continues at coordinate 13,373,384 of JANZLD010000006.1, read as the reverse complement.
GACTTTAGTGGTATTTTCATATAATGTAAATTTTTGATACACTTCTCTATTTAAGTATAACAAAGTGTCCTAAATTAAAACTTAATGAAAATATGAATGTTGTTAAAAAATAATTCTATATTACGGTAAAAGTACAGTAATATGGACCGAAACAAACATAAATGACATTTTTAATATCCACTAGGAATTATTTTAAACATAAAAAGGTTTCCTAATTTGTTCCCACGCTTTACCGGGGAAGTCAAAACCTGGCAGTGAGTTGGTCGTCGTTTTTTGACAAAGACGGCTCCTGTCACTTTAACGTCCGCTCTTGAAACCTTAACCAATACCAATTTGGGCCATCGCAGGGGTTACCTCCAAATTTTAATTCCCTTTGTACTCCTTTCCATAATTCAGGAAAAAATTATAAACAACAAATTCCTATAAATGCAAAAAAGGGATTTCGAATTGGTAATCTCCAATTGTCAATGATCTATAGGGCTGATGTACGGATATTAAATTTTTTATAATAACCGGTGATGTGGTAATTATAAATAATAAATAATAAAAAAGAAACATCTTACTGGACCACGTGACATGAAAAGCAGGGAAAACCAGGAGCGGTTTTCCAGAACTGGGAAAATAAAGAAGTAATTTCGTCAAGGGCGGTTTTTAGCTTCCCCAGTTGTGTACTCGCAAGCATTTTGGGAGGGCTTTCCTTATATAGCTTCTTGGCTGATGTATACCACCCTCCCGTCAAAACGACATTTCTGAAACCTCATCGATTTGTCTCCATTAATACCACCACGTAAGCTTCGCTTTTCTTATTCTTTTTCTTCGTCCTTTTTGTTCTTTCCCTTTTCAAATCGTTTTCCTCTCTTCTTCTATCTCTTCTCGACTTTGTGTTTGGCGATTTGAATGAACTATGAGGATATCGATCGATCGATAACGGTTTTTGCACAATATTGTTTGAGCAGAAGGCTTTAGCAGGAATTTTGAGTGAAAAATGGGGAGAGGTAAGATAGTGATAAGGAGGATAGATAATTCGACAAGCAGGCAAGTGACGTTCTCGAAGCGAAGAAATGGACTGTTGAAGAAGGCGAAAGAACTTGCGATCCTTTGCGATGCTGAGGTCGGAGTCATCATCTTCTCTAGCACCGGCAAGCTCTACGATTTCTCTAGCTCCAGGTCACACTTCCTCATCACTTTCTATTCGTGTCCATTCACTTTTAGTTCTTCTACTCCCTATAATACTATATCTCTTTCGAAGTGGATGATTTTTTTAAAAACATTTTCTGGCGAATATAAGTTGCTTTGTTTGGATTGTTTTGTGATCGATCGTTTAAGATCAGTAAAGTACTTATTTTGTCATTGGATAAAAGGTAGGATCATCTGATAGTGTTTTCATCTGAATATTAGTCATTTACTATCATGAGTGCTGCTTATGTTGTAAGGGGGTTAAGTATTGCTTGCTAGGATTACATGAAAGCGTTTGATTTCCTTCCATTTTTCTTCATGTGGTTTTCCTTTCCTCCTTTTGTCATGAATTTAGGGATAACTCATAATTAGTTTACGTTTATGGTAAACTGTAAATTCTGCGGGCACTCGAGATAATGTATATACATGTATACACATGTATACGTATATCCGACCTTGTGTTGGTGTTATATGTGAGGAAATATAAATGTATGTAAATTAGGAACGAGGAACGGAGTGTTATACTGATGGTGATATGTTTCTCGGGCAATTACTATATTTGCATCTATATATATTTATATCCATACATGTCTGTATGTATATGTGTAAACGTATATGTATTCATATTCGGAAATGAGGAACGGAAACGGTATACTGATCGTGAGATTGTTGAAGAGCAATTATGACCAAGTAGCTTTTATTGCTATTAGGAAGGATTAAGGGTAAGCGATTAGGATGATAGAGTTGTGGTGGTTTGCCAGTTCTAGAGTTGGCATGCATTATCACATTGTTAGTTCTTCGAAGTTGTTCCAGTCTCTCCATCGGTTTCCCAGAAAGAGCGTATTAGAATGCTACTTAGGTGCGTTTTAGCAGTTTCAGGGCGTAAGATGCTCCTTTAAACCAAAATTGAAATTTCCTGTGCAATAAGGAAGCTAAAATGTGATCTGGAGTTCCTGTAAGGACTATAATTTTGGGTTAATTTAAGCATGATGCTTAAGAGCGAAAGTTTTAGTTCTATTTTCTAAAAGCTCAGTTCTCTTCATGATTGGAGACTTGAAGTCATTGGGTAATTCATACCGCGTTATATGCCTCTTTGTGATCTGATGAAAGAATGCTTCTTGGAATATCTACTAGCATTTACAATGTTGGAAGCATGTAGGTTCCTCGAGGGTTCAGCCATTTTGTTTTGTTGTAGGCACCAAATATCCCTCGAATAGCGTAAGAGACCATCTCAAAAGTAATTGAGCTTTAGAGTATACCATCCACTATTTCGATGAACAGACACACATTTCATACCCATACGGTTAACATGTAAAAAGAAGATTCACACACTCGTACTTAAACTCTTACACACTTGGTTATACGAGAGCAAAGGCAATTATATTAAGTGGTCAGTTCTTGTCCATCTTTTCTTGAGGTTAGATTTTCAAGTTGGCTATTTCCTAACGATAAAGTAGAAGGGAGATGATTATTCTTCGCAAGAATGTACATCCATAACCTTGATTGGGATCTATGGATTTATCTTTTAGTACATTGGACTGAAATAACAGCAAACACCCTTCACCTTGCACCTACCAAGGGTTGAACTTAAAGGTATTCTTACCTCCCTGTCATCGGGCCAAGTGTCAAACATTAACTGATAAACGGGAAGAAAAGAGAAAGAAAGGTAAATATTCTGCATCAGACAGGAAGATGCAACAAAATTAAGGACATGTTGGCTATTGAAAGACTCAAAATAAGTTCTTTCTATAAAGCTAGCAACTTTAGCCTTTGCACTCAATTTGCGGGACTCCATCTTCTGGTCTTGGTATATTTACTTGGGGTTGACATGGTTCAAAGAACTGCGAATTTCAAAATTAGCTGTAGATGACTTACTTCGTGCTTTGCTGGACCTTCAAAGAAATATATACTATGTCTGTTGCCAACCAAATCTAAAATGTAATTTTGTGATGAGTCTCTCTATGATGCGGAGAGCTGGTAAATGGAATTATATTGACTGTTGGCACTACTTGACAGTGATTCTTAGGTTGGAGGATTGGATGATTTGGTCTCTTAGAATACTAAATCCTGCACATAATTCGGGTACTGGAAGGACAGGCATTTGATTCTGGCGGTGGTACTCAGCAAAACAGAAAGTGATTACTAACTACTATTGTATGATAACCAAAGGTGATGTTTGATTGGTTAAAGATTAACCCAAAAAAGATAAGACACGTAGCTTTGTTCATATTGTTATGTGATTGTTCTTCTTCAACTATGAATTACAACCGTAGCTGACAAGAGTAACAAATTTAATCATGTAGATAATGTCTTAACAAAATCATGTTTTACTAGATTTAAGTTTCTACCGGAAAAAGAAAAGTAGGCCATAATTCTCCACCTTAAGCCCAAAGTAGTACGATGCAATCTTATCCAGGACTTGATTCCTTTGCTGTGACTTGAAATCTTTACGGATGACACAGAAATCAATTAACCAGAAAATGGTAAATTTTTCTTACAAATGCCACTTCTTACACGATCACATTGGCCCGGTGAAGTTTAGTGCAACATTCCTGACAATTGTGAGTTGTAACCAATCCCCCCGTGAATACCGTCTGTTGCGCAGTTCTCACCAAACATTTGTTCATTGGATTACATCCTTCATCTAGGTCATAACCTGATTTTGTTCTGATCCTTTAACTTCAAAATAGACTTGGTGTTGTAATTCACTTTCATAATCTTTTGCAATCAGCACACCAATAAAATAGCAGGCATCATGGCCCTCGCACAACGTATTTTGCCAGTGCTATCAATTCTTAGGGAATGCTATAATTCCAATAATGTATTACCATCAGTGTCGTTAAACTTTTACCGGGACGTCATTGATTATCTCCATCAGTTCTTATCACATTATAGGCAAAAGTATTCTATTCAACTGTCTCTTTCTGGAAAACGACTAAAGAACTTAGGATCTATTGCTGGAGTGTAAAACTGAATCACACTTTAATTATCCTGGCTCCATCACCTGCCATGTATTTGTCAACTTCTATAGCAAGTAGATGCGTGCTTAAAATGGTAGGACCATGGAATTTATTGTTGTTAGTATGCAATTAGTAATCTATATTTGCTAAGCGATAGCTAAGAGTTAATGCATGGAGATAACGTATTTGGATAAGCTAACTTATAATTTTACTATTGAACATAAGAAAAAAAAACCAGACCTATTATTAGAATCATTAATGTGTTAGTATATTTATCAAGGTTTTTATAAGCCTGGTCGATTAACATAAAGTCACTAATAACCTATAAAGTTTTTCTTTGTAATACATACTTATGATCATACTAAATGACTTAAATATTTGGACGTAAAATAAGACATTGACATTTACGTAGAGTTTGAAAAGGATAAATCTTCAATGACATTGCTATTTAAATTGAAAATCAACAATAGGGAAGATTAGGTATCCATTAATCCTACTCGAGACTTTTGGGTCGTTAATTATGTCGGTCATGTTCCATTAACTTGTAAGAGTGTAGCAACCGTTGTCAGGTGGGAATTATTGGCTATCTCCGTCATGATCATATCCTTTTCGTGGAGCGTCAGGAGAGGGTTTTTGTTTTCAAACCACGTGGATGTGTATCCCTTCCAAGAATGCTGCTCTAATAAAAAGAACAATAAAGCCATCTTTCAACTTTGGATGCCTTAAAATATAAACGAAACTTATCTATAAGCTAGATAATAATAGAATCCCAATCCTCTAATTCTGATTATAGAGCTCACTTTATAATATTGAAAAGGGTGAATGCACTGTTCACTGTACCTTCGAAGTTAGCCATATACAATGATCATTAATTAAGATGGATAATGATTTTAGTTGGCGCTAGAATCATCTGTTTTTCTTATTTTAATAGCATCACAGCTTTTCCGTACCAAAAAAAAAAAAACAAACTAGCATTATGAACGTTCGAATGATGATGTTGATCAAGTTTAGTGTAAAAGTAGCTAAAGTTGTGGGAGGAAGCACAACGCTACCAGCTTATGCAGGTGGTCTGTCAACTAGGAACCTACGTCGCCATGGTCATGCGGGCTGTATATACGTATTATATCTGCGTAGATTATCTATAATTAGTTTGATATCTCACATTTTTTAATCGAGTTTACTGACTTGGCTTATGACCGGTCAGATCCACTCGTGAACTTTCCTCCTTGTATTGAGGGTGTTCCTAATTTAGCTCTTTAATTTCTTCCTTTCTTTTAAACCTTTCGATAGTATGCAGATTAGTGGATGGTTTTATCGTTGTTGATGCTTCTTTTAATGGTGACAAGATGTTATCAATGCAAAATGGCCTACTTCGCAACTCGTGCGTTCTTATATGGTGGAATACATTTATTGATTTTTTATGTTTATACTTTTAGTTTTCTGTTCTTTGTTTTTCTTGAATGAGTTAGTGGGAATATAGACATTTAGAAGCCTGACGTCTGTCTCAACGTCTCTATGATGGCTAGTTTCTTGAATGAGTTAGTGGGAATATATGATGGCTAGTTTCTCATTGGGTCACATTGAAATACCTAGTGCCATTTTTTTCTTAACCAGCCAAGGGATCAGGGCTTTTAACTTTACACTAAATGGTAGGTTTCCGGTTGATTATATTAGGTAGCGTACAACAAATTCAATCACTCGATTCGATCTTACCAAAAAGCAAAGAAAAAAATAATATTACTGAAGCCTCTATAGATTTGTTGTTTCTAAAACATCTCCTACAGTTCAAATTTAGTTAAGAAGTTACTATAATTTCGTTTGTAGCATTATAGGTCGTTTTCTTTTTCTTTTTTTTTTACAAAAGATTGTAAAACTATAGATATATAATATATTTTAGGAGGAATTCTTAACATCACTAAAATTCTTAACTTCATCTAATCCTATTTTGAAAAAATTAATCAAAATTAGTTTAATTATAGATACATGTTTTTAGGAAATGACGAATTAATATCAAATCACACGTATCTTTGGCTAAATTGAAATGAGTTATTATTCTTTGAAAACATTAAAACTGTGGGAGTTCTTAATACAGTCTATTCTCAGTATCTAGTTATTAGTGATACCATAATTATTCTTATGATTTAATCTTACTACCTTTTGTTATTTTAAAAACTGCTAAATATAGGGGTAAAATATATTGGTCTTGGCCATGTTTCTTATGGAACCGAGAGCTTGTAATATGAGCTCAACTACCTAATTTCTTAATTCTGAGTATTATGTGTTATGGATTCTTTTATTGGAAAGAGTTATCAGAGGCGTAACAAGGGGGATTGAGTGAGCTGAATATGGCTAGTTTATTTGAAAAACGATTTAGTCAATTATCTTTGCGTGATTTATGTTATTCTCAAATCAATTTGGATAGAGTTTTTATTTCTTAGAAGTTTATTTTGGCAAGTATTCTAAATTGAGTCTGGAAGCTTCGTTATAAGAAGCCAGCAGTTTTCATTAATAAAGACATCAGACAATTATCAAAACATTTTCTTGGTAGGCAACTCCCTTGAGTTCCAAACATTGGGAAGAATCGAGGCAAGAGCGGGTTCGTTAAAACAAGCCCGATTCAAACTTGTTCTAATTCCTGGGATCGAAACATTATTATTTTAGATTTTTACTATATTTTATTAGCTTTTAAATTTCAAACCTTGATTTTCTAATTGAGGATTTCAAAGGATTGCTTCTGCCCACAAATTGGCAGTCGGTAGATCCTTGGAGTTCATTGAGAGGACATGGTATATAAAATTCCTTCCTAAGCAAATAACTATTAGTGAACTAATCTCATTGGTAAGATGACTTGGCGACGTAACACAAAATGTGTGGCTAACATATTAAAACCAGTGTTACCCAAAAGCTACTAACTGTTAGCTACAGCAATTTTGTTACATATGAAAAGAGCTTATATACGGCGACTACACATAAAATTCGTGAGTAATGTCAAAAGTATCGTTTAGATTACCAAAGCCCCAAGTTCGTGGTCAATCTCATTCATCACGGTTAAAGAATTTTAGGAGGGGATGAACATCAAGAGAGAACAATAAGCCCTTGCCTTAAAGTTTGTGATTTCATATAGGATAGGAGGTTTAAAGCTGAATCAGTTTTACCCTAGTAAGCTCGTGTTATGCAATATTCTAAAAGAGTAATATGTTATTTAAATTATCACTGACATCATTCAGACGGTTGACATGGGACTTTTTGTTGGGTAGAAGTACTCGACATTAAAATGTTGTTTTGGTGCTTTATTTTCTTGCGAAAGAATTGGTTATCTTGGTTCACTAGTTTCGGTTTCTAAGCTAAAAGATGCTGTCAAAATGAATCTACTTAGTGGAAAATGAGATTATTCTAGTGAATAAGACTGCTGTGAATTACATACATTTCTCATCGAAACAGTTCATGTAACATTAATTTAGATTCATAAATTTATATATTAAATAATCTGTGGTACAAGTCTAGGGTTAAATATATTAGTCAATTTTAAAATTTTTTGAGAATTTGCATTATTGTGATTTGAGGCCTCCACATATTTAAAAAGTAAAGAGGAAATCATTAATCATCAACCCCACATGAACTGCTTAATAGATTATACTTCATGTTCTATATCACCATTTAATAAAAACGAGTTTGACCATAGGATAGTATCTGTAGTCTAATTATAATTACATAACATTATTAATTGTTTTATTTAGTTGCATATAAAATTGTGGTCGTTTAAAAACTCATATTACACTACATCTAAATCTACGACCTTGAGCCATAGCATTACTTTTAACATACTTTAGATACTATAAACCTTATTCTATGATAGGGGCTTCTCCTTCTCTTTTATAAGTTTACACTTGTGAGTTTCGATTTTTCTTCAGCTTGTCACGATATAATACTTCCCATATAATAAAGAACATTTTGACATAAGCAAAATATACATAATTAATGGATTGATGCTAATTTCACTTGCTTAAATTTATTATCTAAGTTAGTGAATACAATAAATGTACATATTTTATCATTGACACGATTCCCTATAATATAATTTAATCTTAAAATCTATAATTTAATAAAAATAAAAATAAGCTCATTTTCTAACACTTTATTATCTTTCTATTTCTCATTGATGAAAACCAACTCCTTTGTTATCACCTCCAGTAGGCATATTCAAGATTTTATTAAATGAAAAACAACAAACTAAAAAAACAGTCACTCTAATTAAAGCTAAAAGGGCATTTTAAATATCAACGTTTTTTTAATAAATTAAATTTTAATTTTTTAAGCATTCAATTTTAACCATAATGCTTTTAAAAAGTGCAAAATAAATCCTAACTGGATAGAAAATTTGACATTGTTAACTTCCTGTAAATTAAATATCACGCGCACTAATATAACAGGTAGGTCATTACACTCAAGCTTTTGTGTTCTTGCTGAAAAAGAAGACATTATTATATAAGGGACAAAACCTAATTAGAATAATGACTTTTAAACTAAGAGTTATACAAATGTAAAGACTTTATGTTAATTTGGGAATAAGAAATTCACTTAATGTAAATTCTTTCTACAGTTCTTTGCACAATAGTACAGAGTTCGAATCCAAGTGCTTTTTTTCAATAAATCATCTATGCAATCAATGGCTTTGTATCTTGTTTATGGGTGGTCTGTTTATCTATGGGTGCTCGTCACCAATAAGGAGACCAACACCCACCATACCTTTATTACACAGCTATCTAGCTTCTCTAAGATGTCGTCAATCACAAATTGCCAATCACCTAACCATTGCCTAATTTCTCTTCCTTCGGAGGTTAATTATTCCTCTATTAACTTTTTTTTTGTCAATTACTTCCATATCCATTTTTGCTAAATTTGTTTCAACTGTAACTCTTTATATACCAGTTGTCGAGTCTTGTTTGTCCTGCTCCAAGCTACCAATCAAATTAGTCCCTTTTGTTGTTACAACTACTATATTCCTCATGATAACTTAAAAGTAGATTTCAACAACTTCATCTTCATTAAACAGAGAGTATCTTCTTTAAAAAGATTGGATTTTCTAGATAATGGGTCCACAATACCATATGGCAATGTGCCCATTATCTAAAATTAAAAGAACAAACAATGCAATGTCATTTAACTAACATAAAATTAACTCCTTTAAATTTTCTATCCACTTAGGTCGGCTTTTTGCATTTTGAAAATATTAGGATTCAACTTAAATGCTTTGAAATGTTGGGTAAGAAAAGCTACTCCTCTTTGGCCGGCAGGTGGGAAGACGCATCATCAAGTACCTAAATGTATGCTTCTAACTTTTTCTTTTCTAAGTTTTCGGTGCGAGTTTGTATGTATGGGGACAATGTCATATTCTTTGGTCATTCGCCATGAGTGCTCCCGTCTGTTGGTGGAGATAATGGGTGGAAGTTCCAGCCATCTGTATAGTTGCATTTATTATTTTTATGTCTGTCGGTGTGATTCTTGTTTTAGTATGGATTTTTCTTGCTTATTTCAAGTCCTTTGATTTGTTTTGTATCCTTCACATTTTCTCGTTTGCCCTGTACGTTACCTGTGATACTTTGGTAATCTGGGTGGGGATCTATTCTACTCAACCGAGCAGCGTGGGAAACGGGTGGAATGGCTAAGAACGCTCGTTGGGTACGGTGATGCTTGGGGGCATATAAGGTAGTCGTTTCAACATAGAGTTACTGGCAAATCACACGTCTTCTCCGTGGGCTTTCTCGAGCATCCTAACAAGTTTGCTGTTGCACAACAGAAACTGCCTTCCTGTCTCCGCAACTTGTTAATACTCCATTTATCAACCTTTAGAACGTTTTCTTCTTCCTAATACACCCTTTTATAAATAGCCTTTTTCTTTAGGACCACATCTCATTGAACACATATACTATTTCCATTCATCTGCCTCAACAGTGGATTCTCTAGTGACTTTTATACTGAGATACCACCAACACTAGGGATACCACCAACACTACGTCGCCCACTCCTTCCCCTGCGTGTTTTAATACGAATTGGGCTTCTTGCCTCAGTCTTTTCTGCGTCCCGTTTTAGTTGGCATTTTTTTTAATCGTAATTTTATTTTATTGCTATTTTATTACGTATTAATTTTTGGATTATTTTTAGTTCCATATTATTATTATTATTATTATTACTGTTTGAATGGCTTTTATATATTTATTTCGTGCTAGTTCACTAAATTTTTATACGTGCCAATTCTTTAATTATTGCTTCTATTATTCTGCATCATTTTTACCTGTCACATCTGCATGTGAGTCTATCGAAAAACAGCATCTCTACTATATAGGGGTAAGGTTGTGTACTATAAGATCTCCCCAGATCCCGTCTCACTGCGGGACTTCAGACTGAATGTGATGATGATGATGATGATGATGATGAAGTTGTATTATAGTGTAAATATTAAGATTTAAAATGTACTTTTAACCACTCAAACTAAATATAAAGTTAATCGAAATAAATATAAAATTAATAGCAAAAAAGTCCATATGCCCTTTTGTCTATATTTTAAGGATCGTGTAAACTAACTAACATGAAATAAGCCAACTAATTGATACTTCAATAATCCATGTAAAGCCATCTTTAAAATTTTTGTTTAGTATTAACTTTAATTTTCATCAATTTATAAACTTTTCTGTTTTATAAAATCTAAATTAATAAATCTTTCAAACTATCAAATTCAATAATAATTTGGTGGTAAACTTGATAATATGATCTTTTCATTTTCATTCTTTATAAATTTATACTTATCACTATATAAACACTATAAATAATATATAACTTCTTTGTGAAATTTATTAAATTGTTTTTTATAATAGGATTACTCAAGGTTTTATTGGAAATGTTATATATAATTTATAGCTAAAGTTAAATATTATTTAACGTTGAGTAAAGGATTAAAGGTAAAAACAAGTAAAAACTATACAAACCTTTAAAACAAAACCAAATTACATGAAATTACTTATTTGCTTCTTCAGTAAATATTCAGCTGAATATTTCCTAAGATATTATTTACTCCTAAAAGTCAATAAATCAAATCAGATAACATGTATCAGATCTGATATTGTGTACAAATATTAGGAGATTATGTATAGATATTATAAGATTATGTACAGATATTAGTTTCCTAAATTAGCTAGCTCTATTTCTATATATACATGTAACTATGTACTGATGAAAAGAAGAAGAAAAAATACAACTGTTCAGTATTTTCGCATGGTATCAGAGCTATACTTGAACAGTTCTAAACCCTAGCCACCACCTACTGTTGCTAATATTAGCACCTAAACCCTAGCTGCCAACTACTGTTTCTAATCCTACAAATCTATGTCAACTATGTCTGACGTTGGTGAATCTTCTAACCCAACTCGTCAAACACCTGCTACTCATAATACTACCTCAGATTCTCATTCCATTCAGATCACTACTGTACGACTGAATGAAGAGAATTTTCTTCACTCGTCCCAATCAATTAGAATGTACATCCGTGGTAGAAAAAAGTCAGATATTTGACAGGTGACAAAAAGGAACCTACAGTTGATGATCCTACACATGGAATATGGGATGCTGAAAATTTTATGGTGCTGACATGGCTGGTAAACTCTATGAAGGAGGATATAAGGTCCAATTATATGTGCTACCACACAACTAAGGAGCTATGGGACAATATGAATCAGATGTATTCCGATTTGGAAAACCAGTCCCAAGTGTATGAATTAATCTTTAAGTTAGGTGAGATTCATCAAGGTAGGGATAATGTTACTAAATGCTTTAATTCT
>JANZLD010000006.1:13328347-13358862 GCA_026413575.1 Erythroxylum carthagenense | reverse complement strand
GGAACTTGTGAATGTTCCTAGAGATAAAAGCTGTTAGGCTACAAATGGCTATTTAATATTAAGTCTAAGGCTAATGGCAGTGTAGAAAGACTAAAGGCAAGATTAGTTGCTAAGGGGTTCACTCAAACATATGTTCTCTTATTGCAAAGGTAAATACAATTAGGGTACTGCTTTCCTTGGCTGTGAATTTTGAGTAGACTTTACATCAACTAGATGTAAAAAAATCCATTTCTTAATGGAGACCTAGAAGAAGACGTATTTATGAGCCTACCTTCAGGATTTGAGGATACATATGGGAGAAATAAGGTGTGCAAACTAAAGAAATCATTATATGGCCTAAAACAGTCACCTAGAGCATGGTTTGATAGATTTGGAAGGATTGTGAAGGGTTATGGCTATTGTCAAAGTCAGGTTGATCATACAATGTTTTACAAACGGTCTAAGACATGTATGCTAGCTATTCTTATTGTTTATGTAGATGACATTATCATAATAGGAGATGATGTATTTGAAATACTAGAGTTGAAGAAGAAATTAGCCAAAGAATTTGATATTAAAGATCTCAGACCCCTTAAATACTTCCTTGGAATGGAGTTTGCTAAATCTAAGGATGGAATATTTGTAAACCAAAGGAAATACATTCTGGACCTATTGAATGAGACTGGGCTATTAGGATGCAAGGCAGCTAAAACTCCTGTTGAAACTGGTGTGAATTTTAGACCAGTACAACCAAAAAATGTTATTAATAAGGAGAGATATCAGCAATTAGTTGGGAGATTAATATACCTATCCCATACCAGACTGGATATAGCTTTTGCTGTGAGCTTAGTGAGTCAATTTATGCATTCTCCAAGCCAAGAACATCTGGATGCTGTATATACATAAGATATCTAAAAGGAACTCCTAGACAAGGTATAATGTTTCGAAAGCCGAACAAACTCCAAGTCGAAGTTTATAGTGATGCTGATTGGGCAGGAAGTGCAAGTGATAAAAGATTAATTTCAAGCCATTGCATATTTGTTGGTGGTAATTTGGTTACTTGGAGGAGTAAGAAATAAAGTTTGGTTGCAAAAAGCAGTGCTGAAGCTGAGTTTCGTTCAATGGCACATGAAATTTGTGAAGTTTTGTGGATTATAAGAGTATTTAGTGAACTACAAATTCCTATTTCAGTTCCTATAAAAGTATATTGTGACAACAAAGCGGCAAATTGCTCACAACCCTGTTCTGCATGATAAAACAAAACATGTTAAGGTTAACAAGCACTTTATCAAGGAGAAGATTGAAGAAGGATTAATTTGTGTTCCCTACATTCCAACATCACAACAGGTAGCTGATATTCTCACGAAGGGATTACACAAAAGGTAGTTCAATTATCTATTTACGAAGCTAGGCATGGAAGACATATACAAGCCAGCTTGAGGGGGAATGTTGGGAAATATTCAGCTGAATATTTCCTAAGATATTATTGACTCCTAAAAGTCAATAAATCAAATCAAATAACATGTATCAGATCTGATATTGTGTACAAATATTAGGAGATTATGTATAGATATTAGAAGATTTTGTACAGATACTAGTTTCCTAAATTAGCTAGCTCTATTTCTATATATACATGTAACTATGTACTGATGAAAAGAAGAAAAAAAATACAACTGTTCAGTGTTTCCGCAGTATATAAAATCCAGCTATTATTAAATAGTTTGAACTAACATATATTGTCCTTTTCTAGTCTACTTTTTTAGGCATCACATATCATTAAGGACAATTATATTGCATTTATTTAACTTAAATTTTTTATTAAAAAGTTTTATTTGACTTTTAAGACCTAAACCATATGTCAATAAGAATGTAACTTTGATTTATTCCTTGTTATTACTCTTAAATGTATAGCTTACTCCTTTTCTTATTTTATGTAAATTTTTGTAAGAAAATATAATATTTTGTCAACAACTTAACCATTGTGATTAGAAGTGAAGATTCAATTAAGTTGAGATTACCTGATGCTTGAAAGACAAATAGTTATCTATGGATACGAGGTAGTTAAACAATTAAAGTAGCACAAATACATAAGGCTAGCCAACTATAACAAATTAACACGCCAATATTCACTTCAACATAAAGTTCAATAGTTATATGTTGTCACCAACAATGAACTTAGTGCAAAAGATTAGAAACAAGACTTCGTAGGCAAAGAAAAAACATGAAGAAAGAGGGATTAAGTACAAAGAGAATGTTTAAAGCTATATATTGATTATTTGAGTAAACCATCGAGATTTATGATGAGTGATTGTGTTGAGCCATGATCCACATATACAAGTTGAACAATCTTGTGTTATAAGGTACCAAACCATTTTTCTCTATAAATATTAACTTGATTTGAGAGTAGAACACTTATTGTAGAAGATGTTCTTTAAAAAATCAATCGTAAGAGTTGTTATACCTAAAAAGAAAGAAATTAAATTGTATTGAATTATATTTTGCTTGCGAAAGACAAGGTTTATCTAATATAAATAATAGTGTTATATTTGTCCTATCTCTTTTAGTATTTTGCTTAACTACATTTTCTATATTGCTTCATTGCATATATTGCTTTATACTTGCTTTGCAAAACTTTTAATTAGTATTTACTTTTACATAAACAAATAGTGTGCAAGAGGCATATAGTCATAGATACTCATACTAGGCTATAGATTTAATCAAATAAGAAATATTTTTGTTATTAGCGAGAACAAATTTGTTAGTGTCAAAATTTTCAGGATTATTTCTTTTCAGTGTTAAACCTTCTTTAAATTAAGTGATTAACTTTTCAAAACTCATTCTACTCAGGTTAAGACGTTAACTTTGTGAAGTGATGTGGTTAACAAAGTCACTTTTAAGCCGTCATTTGGACATCTATGTGGCAATATATTAAACAAGTGGGTATCATGTAGGCTGACTCATAATTTAACTTAACTCATAAATCATAACTCATAACCTCTTTCCCCATAATCTAATCTACTAATATTGTTGCATCATCTTTCACCTTAGTTAATCTGTCCACTGCCTAAATGTTTGAAAGCTCTATAAATAACCCTGAATTTTCGCTAATTTCAAATTTTAAAGGGAAATTAGCAATAGATTGCACATAGTGTTTTAAAACCATTGTTTTTGGGTTGGTTTATTAGAAGTGTATGGTTGTTGTCTTGAAATTGGATCAGATTTCCAAGTTATACTAAGCCATCATATAAGCTTAGAGTTGGTTTAACTGATAGTAATCTTTAAACATCTCCTAAAAATTCAAGAAAATCAACATTCTGCTCATCTAAGAATATTATTAAGCTAAATAAAGGAGCTAAAGGTGGATGACAAATCGACAATGACAGTTTGACTCCAAAGTGATGCTTTTACGTTTGGGAAAAGTGGATCATAGGTTATAAATTATAGGTTATGAGTTATGAGTTAAGCTAAATTATGTGTTAATCTACATGGTGTCCACTTGTCTAATATATTGCCACATAGATATCCAAATGTCAATTTAAAAGGGCCTTTGTTAACTATATGACCAAAAATTCGATAAAGTTAATGTTTTGACTTGAGTATAACAAAATTTGAAAAGTTAATCACTTAATTAAAAATTTTAAAAGATTTGACATCGAAATAAAAAAATCTTAAAATGTTTGACATTGGCGAATTTGTTATCCCATGTTATTATCAATATCAATTTTTTAATTCAACAACAATATATATATTTATATAACACTACGTAATTTCAATTTTAAATTACTCCACCTTCTTACAATGAACTAAAATGTTAATTCAATCAGTTATTAAAGAATAATACCTCAAATATGTACAATAGAGACATTAAATAATAATTGTTAATTAATATATCTTAAAATAAATTTAATAAGGGAAGGGATAGAAGAGAGCTTGAACTTTATAATGAATGATCTCTTTTAAATATTCTTTTAGAAGAGTTGAGTCCACTTTCTATCTTCCTTCTAATAAGTGGAGATCTAACTACTATAATAATTTTATAAGACATCACAATTAATTCATATAACTAACTCCTGAAAATTATTAAATAAGTTTAATTATTATTTTTAGAAGAAGGTATATATTAATTCAATCAATCTAATGACGACTCCTAAATCTTATTACTTATTTCTTTTTTTATTTTATATCTATAATTATTCATATTTATGATTCAATTAGTCTAAACGTAAAATATTAACATCAAAATATTTAAAAAATTGAAGTTAGTAACAATTATCACAACTATCAATGATTCGAATGATTGATTGATTGAATTATAATGTACACGCCAGCCTAAACTCCTTTTTTTGTGTTTATCTCTGACAAAATTATTTAACTGAAGGAACCAAAATGATTAGCAATTAATAATCATTAGTAGTAATCATTATTAAATAATTAAACTTTTCGGTTTTAGAAATTATGTTAATATAAATTTTTTATATTATTTAGAAGATTAATAGCTACTATTGACATTCAATCAAATTACCAACCACACTTTTTCCTTAACCAAATTGATCACTCTACCTCTTCCAATAATTTCATTTAGACTTCACAAATACTTGAATTTGTTCACTATAAATAGATTGTAACAATAAAAACTAAATTGATTTGACTTAAATATTTTTAATAATGTTTATTTTAATTTTACTTTATTTAAAAAATAATTAAAAATTTTATCATCAAAATATAAATTATAAACTTCTTAATTTAACATGTTCTTACTTGAGTGTAATCTCTCATTGTAATCTTCTCAAAATATTCAATCTCCGTTGTACTCTTACCACTATTGACTATTAATTATCTTTTTAATTCAACTTATTACCCTCTTGTCAATGATGTCACCTCACTATCAAT
This sequence comes from Erythroxylum carthagenense, assembly GCA_026413575.1. Classification (NCBI taxonomy): domain Eukaryota; kingdom Viridiplantae; phylum Streptophyta; class Magnoliopsida; order Malpighiales; family Erythroxylaceae; genus Erythroxylum; species Erythroxylum carthagenense. The sequence goes on along the minus strand of JANZLD010000006.1, from coordinate 13,353,993 downwards.
TATTCTATGTCATCTACTTGGTTAACACTCGATTATCACTAAAGTTCAATCTTTTGCACCTATTCATCTCTACAACATTATTATTGACTATCTAAATTATATTTGTTTCTAATTTGTTTTAGTAGTTAGGATTTCTTTATTTGGATAAGGATTTTTTTGTGATTATCATATAAGCTAGCTAGATATAATAAAAATAAATTTTAGAGATTTCAATCTATAATTATATTTTCATCAAATTTAGACTCTAAAAAATAAACTATAATAAATGATATCAAAGCCATCTACCCTCTAAATAAAAAGAAAAAAATATCATGTATGATGAAATACTAAATGACACCTGGTTGAAATTTCAACATTGAAACTTAACTTGAGATCGGAGGTATAAATTTCCAATAACAATGGCAACTTAGAAGCATTCATTCTTTCAACTATAGGTTATATGTTAACTAGCTAAATTTTTTTGCAATGAGACCAATTTGTGATGATGTTCATATATGGCATAGGAAAAGACACTCAACTCTCAAACATAACTCAACCATCAGAAAAAGGATGACCAAAATTTATAATATGACTAGAAAAATATAATATGGTTAAGTCCTAGCTAATAAATACCATAAAAACAAATTGAATAAAATTAATATTGTTGATTTGAAAAGAGAGATAAGATGCATTTAAAAAGAAACATTCAAATAATCAAAAAATGAGTTATTTAAGATCAAAGGAGTGCTTCATAACCTACAACGAGAAGAAATATTTCACTTAATACTACAATAATCTCACATTGTACTACTAGTAATCGGATCTCCTTGAAGAACTTAAGAGGGAATGTTCCAAAGATAGTGTGAGATGTAGAGGGATTATGAAGAAATAGCAAATACTCAAATTTTTATTGGGCTTAGACAAAAATATGGACGAAGTAAAAAAGAGGATTCTAAGCAATAAGCCTCTTCCAAATATTTGAGTTTTTTTTAAGATTCAAAGAGAAGAAATTTGGGAAAAAAAAATAATATAAAGAACTTAAAATATATATTCTAAAATTGAGAGTTCGTCACGTTTTGCTAGAGGAGTTACTTCTCTACCAACTAGCCAACATGTAAATGTTGAAAGAAAAAAAGATCATCGTGGGATCATTAAAAGAAACCTGGACATACACAAAACACATACTAGAAAATGCATGGGAAACCAGCATATCTAAAGCTAATTTGTTAAATTAATGTAGTAACTAAAGATGAAACTGATTAAGCAACATGTTAAATTGGTCCATTCCCAAAGAATATACTAAATTAATCCAACAATCGATTAGCCAATCTAATGACAATCCAAAGGGGTAAATATTTCATGGCTCTAAATTCTAAAATCCTAGAAATCAATCCTTGGATTGTAGATTTTAAAGCATTTGATCATATGATAGGAGATGCATCTCTCTTTTGAACTTATATGACTTATTCGAAAAACTATAAGGTTCACAACTGATGGAACACTTTCAACATTAATCAAAATTGGTTTGGTAAAAATAGCACATAAATTGACCCTAAAATTTGACTTATATATGCCAAGCTTATCCTTTATTAGTAAATTAACTCGTGATCAAAATTTTGTTGTTATATATTTTTCCCACATTGTGAAGTTTAGAATTTTAGCATGGAGAATATGATTATCAATGCTAAGGAATATATAAGGCTTTATCAGCTCTACCAAGTCAATTTAATATAGGGTCATTTTCCAAATCACTTAATGAAAGTACAATCATATTGTGGCATTTGAGATTAGGACATGCTACCAATGTCAGTTTCCTTTATTGCTCACTAAAGAAACTTATCAAAATTTTAATATGAAGTATGTCAATATTTTAACATCTTAGTAACTTATTTCCTTCTCATAATTATATATCATCAAAACCATTTGTAATAACAATCAATGATGTTTGAAGTCTTTTTAAAGACAAATCTATCTTTTGTTCTAAATGGATTGTTTCTTTTACTAGCGTCCATACTAGAATCATATAACTATTTCTTAAGAAAGAAAAATCTAGGGTTGGGTCTATCTTCAAAAAAAATTTAACTTAGGACAAATAAAAGAATCACTAACTAGTAGCTAAAATCATAAAATTAGGTAATATGATTGATATTAGGCCGCTAGAATATCAAGTTACAAAGTTAAGATTTTGGCTAGGAATACTGAAATTTCATATTTTATATAGTTGAATTTTTAAGGTTTGAATATTGAAAATTTAGGCTTATGATTTAATGGTTTAATATGTTGAAAGTAAGGATTTTGATTGCTAAAATTTTATGTTGAACACAAAGAATGGAATGTAAGAAACTAAAAATCACTCATAAGGTCTAAGAATCACTCTTAGAAGAAAGCATCATTCCTTTTAGTTGAAAACTCAAGTTGATAGAAAAATTTCAGATTGCTTATTCTTGATGAAGAATTGAATACACATATATATACTTTTTAGCACCCTTATTATAGTAGGAAAAGTGTTCTCAATTTAAATCCCATTCTCCCAAACAACTCAAATAATATATCTAAAATAGAATGACATATTTAACTTATTACTACTTTCTATATAATAAGGAATCCTAATACAATCTAAATTTCAGCCATTATCTTTGATGTAAACTCAATTCTTAATCCTAATTCTACCAAATTAAAACTTGTAGTTAACTAATTTACATACTTTAAGCTCTTTTACATCAATTCTCCCTGACTTATCTAAAGTCATCCTTGACGTAGAATGTGACAAGTACTGATCAGACAAGTCTAGACTCAACTTTTGAAACTCTTATTCTAGAATCCAACCATTGTAAAAAAATTGGTCTTTCTTTCCACTTGACAAGAAATTGTCGATATCCTTCATCTCTTGGGCTACAATTTGTTCATCAAGGACATCCTTTATTTCATCTTTAAGATGAGGAGTAGCTGAAATTCTTACAATTACAATAGGGGATTGCTCATCATGTCCATGATAAATAGTTAAGTATGCAAAATTAAATGTCACTTGGTAATTCTAAAATATAAGTATTAACACTTATCTTCTTAATGATCTTATAAGGTCTAACATTTTGTGAATGAAGTTTCTTATATTTCTTTTTTTAAAGACACTTTGGATGAATCCTAACTAGCACTATATCCCCTACATTGAATTCCCCTAATTAACATTGTTGAAACATGTTCTTTATATGACAAATTGCTAGTTATTGTCGTAGCTCATCAAAGATGTTTCTAATGTGTTATGCAAAACCTTCAGTTTCAACACTAACTCATGTTGTTTGTGGTAAACGAACCAAATCAATAAGCTTGTTTGGATCAATTCCTAAAACTATCTCAAAAAAGCTCTTAGTAGTAGACAAATATTCTGCCATAAGAAGAATCAGTTCTCAATTTTTCACATTGTCTCCAACCAAACATTCTAATAAGTCCCTTAGGTCACTATTCACCACCTTTGTTTGTCCATCGGTTTGGGGATAAAAAAGAACTTGAAAACTAAAGCTTAGTGTTCAAGTTTTTTATAGAGCTCTCTAAAAATAACTTGTAAGCTTGATTCATCACTCTTATAAAATTGCTAGGTGCATTGAAAAGTCCAAAACATCACCAACCATTCATAAAATCCCTCTTTAGTCTTGAAAGTCGTTTTCCATTCATCTACAGGTTTGAATTTAATTTCATGGTACCCCATTTCGTAAGTCTATCTTGGTAAAGATAGTAGCTCTAATAAACATAATTAATATGTGATCATTGCAAGGTATTGGAAATCTATATCTTATTGTGACCTTATTTATCGCCTCACAATCAATACACATTCACCAACTTCCATCCTTTTTAGGACTCAATAGTGCTAAAACTACACATGGATTAAGATTTTCTTAAATAAATCTTTTTTCAATAACTCCTTATCTCTTCAACCCTTAAAGAGTAAGATTCAAGCAATAGGTTGGAAGATTTGGTAGAGTAGATTTAGCTACCAAGTCAATCTTGTAAATGAGGTAATTCACTAGTTAATTATCTGGTATAAGGTCTGAAAAATCAACTAACAATTTTCCTACTTCTTTTAGTAAGGTAAAAAGTGTTTCAGGTGTTGTTTCTGTTACTTTCCTCACTACCATTGCAAACACAATTTCCTTTTCCTTGCTAATAGCTTCAAATTCTCTCCCCTTAAGATTATTAAAAGGATTTTTCTTGGCATTTATGGTTGTCTTGTTACTTTCTCCCTGGTTTTCTGCCTTGTCCACCTTCATAGGCTTCAAAATTATCATCTTTTCATAAAATATAAATCGATAGGTGTTAACTTTTCCAAAGTACTGCAGATGTCGATCATAAAGTCACGGTTGCCTAAGTAAAATGTGAGATGCTTACATAGGAACGACATCATACCAAATATAGACCTCATATATTCCTAATTTGACACCAATCACCTTCGATCAAATGGTATAGAACTATCATCCACCCAAGCAACTTTGTAGGGATTTGGATATTTCTCCGTAAGTAAATTCAATTGCTTCACTATGTTCTTTGATACCATATTCATACTACTTCCTCTATCAATGATAAGCATGCATACTTTATTTCCGCATTAACTTTAAGAAAATAGTATTACAAAGTCATTCTTCTTGTTCTTCCGCTTTAGAGGTTATAAGTACGTGTCTCACTATATTAAGATTTGTAATACTAGCTGGTTTATCACTATAGTCTCCTTCCAACTCCACTCTAACTTCACGCTCACGCATATATTTGTCAAATTCCTACTGTTCTTCTTCTCCCATCATATGAAAACTTTTATCAAGACATTCATACGCAAAGTGGCCCCTCACATTATTTTATCACTATAGTCTCCTTCTAACTTTGTGCTCACACATATATTTATCAGATTCCTACTGTTCTTCTCCCATCATATGAAAACTTTTATTAGGACATTCATACGCAAAGTGGCCCCTCACATTATATCAGAAGCAATCCTTGTCACTACTCGCTCCTTTCATCCCAGTCTCAACTATAACTTTTCCATTGAATTCAACTCCTCGAGAAGTTTTGTAGTTATTTAGTGGTGTACACTTTTAATACATGGGGTGTTGGTTTAAAGCTTTGCATTGTCTACCTTCGTTTTCAGAAGTTATTAAAAAGCCTTACTAATGCTACAGAAAGATGATCAGACTAAATAGGGGACTGACTCAACTTGAGGATTCCGACAACCTTCTTAATAGGAACGAAGTAGCTTCACTCGCCTTAAAAGTGGCACGGGGGGTGTCAGCTCAATCCGCCAATGCCCCTAATCCAAGAATCTCTAAAAAAGAGAGTGTGCGAACGCTTCGCACATGAGCTCTCATACAATAGTAGTGGTGTACACTTTTAATACATGGGGGGATGGTTTAAAGTTTTGCATCGTTGCAATTGTATTTATGTCAAACTCTTCAACTTGACTTTGAATCTTTTTAGTTACTTATCATCCTAACTATTGTTTCGCTCATAAAGCTAAGTGATATGCGTCTTCCAGGTTGTAAATTCTATCTTATCTGCTCCTTACAAATTTTTGCCCTTAAGCCATTTTTGTAGTAAGATATAAGTTGTCATTCCGACTCCATCCGTTCACATTAAATAAAAAGTTCATTAACTATTTTTGTGTATTCAATTACAAACATAATCCCTTGTCTAAGAGTTATGAGTTGATCTTAGAGATTTTTCTAATAATAAAATGGTAAGCATTTTTTTGATAACTTCAGCTTCATCTCTTCTTAATCAACAATTGGTGGCTGGCCTATTTTTCAAAGTCTATCCTCTATCGATCTTCAGCAAATTTTAACATGTCCAACTAGCTTCACCTTTGCGAATCAAACTTTTTGATCTTCCAACATATGGTACCAATCAAAGAAATCTTCCACTATTACTATCCAGTTTAACAACAAGTGTGGATCCATCTTTCTTGCAAAATTAGGGGCTTCAACACAAACTTTCTTAGCAATGTCATCAAGTTTGTTGTGTGTTTGAACTATAATGTGACCTCTAAAGGCTCGCATGTGCTCTTCGTGTGCCATTGGTTGGTTTGTTTGTCTTAGATCTCTCAATAGTCGTTGATTTCCTAACCAATTTGCTATTGATTAACGTCAACCTCTTCGTCTTGGATTTCATTTTCTCCACCCTCACCATCAAGTGTATTTTATTGTCTAATACTATTTTCTCGAATAGTTCTTGGAGTACCTTATTCTTAATGAAGAGCTAAACACAAACACACACATAGATATATATATATATATATATAATATATATTAAAACCCTTATTACAATAGGAAAGGGTTCCAAATTTAGATCCTATTATAATAAAAATTCTACAAGTCTTAAACAACTAGGATAACATAAATACAATAAAATAGCATATTTAACTTACTACTACTTCCTATCTAATAAAGAGTCTTAACACAATCTAAATTTCAGCCCTTATCTTTGAAGTCAATTCCTAATCTTCAACCCACCAAACTAAGACTTATGGTTGACTTTTTTAAATTTCTTCTATATACTTTAAGCTCTTTTGCATCAATTATATTTTATAATACAAATTGAATTATAAACTTAAATGCAAATTCCTCGCACTAACAATACAAAAGAATACTTTCACTCTAATCTTAGAAATTATATTTTAGAAAATAGAATTATTCACCAAAACTCCTATATAAATGCTCCATAACAATACATACTAGTTAAAAGGAAAAATAAACATCTTTTAGAAAAAACGGGGGTGAATTCTTATTATGAATATTAGTTCTAGTCATTATATCAGTATCTCCAAGGATTCCCCACCCAGCCACCTGTACATACGTCCCTCAACCTAAGTCACCAATTACAAGTCCTATCTAAAATAACTCCCATACTCCTATACAAGTAATCAAACAAAGACAATTATGTATTTGCATGAGAAAAACATAATTATACAATTAGAGGAAAAGCCCTATATAGATCTAAAATAAGGCCAGAAGTCACAACTGAGTGAAAGTCCTACAAGGAGGGTAGTTAAAACTAAAACAGATTTCGAGGATGTAGAAAACAATAACCAAAGTATGATGACTTGAACCTTCCAATAGCCCAATGTAAAGGTGTTCGTTCACATACTCTACATTTAATATCAAACTTCAGGTCTTATAGCAAACTGTCACCCAACTTTAGAGCCTTTAACATAACTAAAGTTAAGATACTAAAAAGTAAAAACTATACAAGAAGCCTTAGAAGACTCTACTTGGAAGTCTGCAATTAATGATGAAATGTAAGCACTTGAAGAGAATGATACTTAGGATGTTAAAGAGTTGCCTAAAAGGAAACTACCTATAGGATGCAAATGGTTTATTGTAAGGCAAATGGAAGCATAGAAATGTATAAAACCTGATTAGTTGCCAAAGACTTTACTAAAACCTATGGCATAGATTATAAAGAAAGGTTTGCTTAGCTAAGCTAAATACTAATCACATACGTCTATCATTATTAATGAATTTTGATTGGGAGCTAGATCAATTGGATATGAAAAATGCTTTTTTAGAATTGGTAAGTGAAGTATACATAGAGATTCCAATTGGATTTGAGAATAAATAAAGTTCTAACAAGGTGCATAAGTTACAAATAATCACCTAGAGCATCATTTGACCAATTTACCAAAGTCATGAAGAAGCACAAATTTTCTCAAGGACAAACAGATCAACACATTGATTGTCAAACACTCATTCAAAGGAAGAAAGGCTATTCTTATAGTCTATTAATGATATAATTATCATGATTGATTGTGAAGAAGAAATAACACAGTTAGGAGAGATTCTTGCCATTGAATATGAAGAAAAACTCAAAATACTTCCTAGGAATGGAAGTAGCAAAGGCTAAAAGAAACTATAATGAATGCTCGACTATAAACCATCAGACATTCCCATGGACTACACAATTAAACTTGGGAGCAAGAAAGATTGAGTCCTAATTTAAAAAGGAGATATCAAAGATTAATGCGCAAACTTATTTACCTAACTCATACTAAACCAAGCATTCGCTTTGTTGCAAGTGATTAGTCAATTTATTAAAAAAAACCACAAAAAGAACATCTTAAAGCATTATACAAAATTCTAAGATATCTCAACATAACAAATGCAAAACGGGATTAAATGACACAAGAAATATAGTGCAAGTGTTCAATTTGTAATCAATACTCTTTCCATATTTAAATATTTCCAAATCATACTTATAATTTAAACTTTGGCACAATTGTGACATAGATCTTCTACCAAGGGAGATGCTATAAAACTTGATTATCATTATTGAGACAAGTTTGCATCTTTATGGAGTCAATTAAGATTCAACAAGCAACCTCAAAAAGCAGGACCAGAAAAAGATTTTTTAGTTGGAAAAGAAAAGGAAAGCCTACTTGTAATCAATAGAAAGCTACTTTTAACTCGTTCTTTCTTTTTCATTTAGGTTCATCAATCGATTATTGTATTTATCCTTCATAGCAAACAATGCGCCCTACCGCCTAAGGCAACATCCAAATAATTGAAGAGGGAAACTTACATCTAAATAGGCATGGTGATGCTCTCCAGCAACCACACTCCTACAGTTCCTGTAAAAGATAATGGCATGTCTGCAAACTTGGCCCCTAACTATGGAAATTTGCAACAGTCTACAACCGTAATATATAATAAAGGAATTCTTTCAAAAGTTAATCTAAGGGTGTCATAATTCTCTCAATTAAAGGTCACAACGGGGAGGATCATAATGTGAAGCATGTGCATATGGTTAAATCAGAGGGAGTCTAAGTTAAATGTACCATATAGAGGCCTTTGCAGGGTACAAAAAGATGATAAGATTATAGTATAAAGCATCATAGGGGAAAGTAAGAGCAGAAAAAGAGTCTGAAATATTTGGAAAACAAACACTGGCAAACAGAGAAAAGTCAGGAACTCATCTTAGGTTTGTGCATCTGTTCATGGAGGCGTACAGATCTGTGGTACCAACTTGCAATTTCAAGCTTTTAATACGTGTTCATGCATTTGTTTGGTTAAAATTTTGCACAAATTTTCTAAAAAAGAGAGAAATTGACAGTACTCTTTCCTCTCGCACATTTCAGTCTGTGTTTCCAACTGTATGGTTCAATTACAGAGTCTCTGCACATAGCACAGCACCAATTTGATGCAATGTGAATTTCTCTTACAGCATGAAATCAGTAATTGAAAGATACAACAAATCGAAAGAGGACCATCAAATGGGTAATCCAGCTTCTGAAGTCAAGGTATGTTATAGAAGTGTCTTATATTTTTGGCCATCTAAGAGACAACTGAATGGTAATACATGAAATTGCTTAATGATTGCTGGGCAAAAAAAGTCGCCTTTCAATTTCATTTACCTCATGATGGTTGGTGTTACTGTTTGCTCCAGCAGAAGAAGTCTTAGGTTTGCGGTCACAGGTGAATGTTCAAGTAGTTTGGAGCAGTCACTTCATGTAATATTGCTGAAGGCCAAGACTGCTCTCAAACTTCTCTCTAGGAGTCCACTAATGAGGGATCATAATAAGTGCCTCATCTGCTCCACCCAAAAGTGCAGATGTTTCCCTCTTTACGAAATTGTGGATCTTTAATAAGCACTAACTAGCTTTTGCTACTCCATAATCCTGAATTTTGTGTTGATAGAATATATACATCATTATCTGCCTAACTGTAATAAAAAAATGAAAAATAACCGATTTTGTGCGACTCCAAAGTTGCAAGATTTTGTTAAAGCAAGAATACAATATTGACAAGACCAGGATGCTTATCAAATTACCAATACCAATTACATCCCTGAGAAACTCTCTAAAGTTTACATGGAGTAAATAAATTGGTGTTTCTCCATCTACTTTCTGTAGCATCATTCCCTGTGAAATGATGCTTTATTTAAAAAATTTAGAATTCCAAAGTCCAATTTCTGATGAAATTCAATGAGGTATAGTGAAACATCTTACCCATAGGCAGAAAAGAAACATGCATCTGGAAACACAACGCAACTAGCAGAAATGCGATAAAACAAAAAAAATTAGAATCTATATCAAGACCTGAATGTATGTTGTAACCAGAAATGAATGCTTACCATGCAACAATTTGTACTTGTCATTGAATGCCCTTCAATTCTATTTAAGATTAAAGGAAGTAAGCACAGATTAAAATGTAAAACTAACTCCAGTAGAAATTGGACAAAGAAACCAGTTACGTTGTGAATTATTTTCACTCATTGACACTCTATATGGATTTCAATAGTTGTTGATGGTTCTTAATTTATTTCCCAGTACTGGCAAAAGGAGGCAGCAATGTTGAGGCAACAACTGCAAAGTTTGCAAGAAAGTCATCGGTATGTTCATTCTGACAATTGATTTCTTAAATCATTTGACCAGGAAGATAATATTAGAAAATTGGGATATGCCACAATTGCTAGTTTTAGCACAAACTTATAAACTCAAAAAAAAGCCAGCCCTGTCATCCAAAAGTAAACATGTTTAGGTGCAATAGCGGCCATAAGCGTTCCTCTTTCCTGCTCCATCCCAAAGAATTAAAACAGAATCCACATATCATTGTCAGTTTTACATTAATAACTAGCTATATGTATATGTACCAACCCAACACCCCTACTATCAAAATTCCAGAAGTTGCACTTGTTTTGACTTTCAGCTCAGTCCCCATATCACAACACTACTCTTAACAAGTTAACTAACTTTCATGTATATAGTGGGAAATACTCAAATATGCATATCCTCTTCCTGTATCACACAAGCATAGATTATCTGCAGTTCTGCATGTCTAGCTTGATAATGATGTCCCTGCTATAAAAGAAATGATACCTAGTAAATTAGAAAGTGAAATGGCTAAAGTCAAACGGAATGCCCGAACTTGCATCTATACTATTTATTTCTACATTAGAATATCCAAAAGATTTGCCAACATATTAGAATGCTTACTTGGCATGCATGAAACAGAAAAGAATATGCATTTTTGGCGCTGTAAACTCAAAATCAGGAATCATATGTTCTCATTCTGTTCCATTAACAAATATAGTTGACAGATTTTCATGAAATGAAAGGATCGACTGGTTTCACATTACTGTAATTAGTGTGAGTCACGAATTTGAGCATCCCATCAACCATAATTTAAGACTAATAAACACAGGCAAATGATGGGAGAGGAGCTTTCCGGTTTAGGCATAAAAGACTTGCAAAACTTGGAGAATCAACTGGAAATGAGTTTACGTGGCGTCCGAATGAAGAAGGTTTGAAATACTTGTCTCAATGTTCAGTATTTGAAATCCTATACTTGGGGAAATGCATCTGATAGCTCCTTGGCCACTTCAGGACCTAATTTTAATGGATGAGATTCAAGAGCTAAATAGAAAGGTGAACCACAGGCACATTATCAACTAATTCCATTTTCAATTTCATAGTTTCTACCTCAAGCAGTTAAGGGGTCCTTCATTCTTTGTTTCAGGGTAACCTCATTCACCAAGAAAATGTGGAACTTTATAAGAAGGTAAGCCTGATTCACAAATAAAACTTGAAATTGCAGAAGCAACAAGTTTGCATGAGTAGTATAAATAATTCAGCAAAATCAAGAGTTCCATAACCTACAAGGTCATGAGATTTCACTCCATGCTCATCAGACCATTTTATAACCCAGTTGTATGGAACAAGAAATGTGAATGGAGCAAATGGAACTTCACTTCTAACAAATGGTCTGAGCATTGGAGATGACTCGCATGTTCAAGTTCACCTCCATCTTAGTCAGACACAGCAACAAAGCTATGATTCAACAAGAGCCACAAAATTGGGGTAAATTTCATACATACTACTAGTTTAATTATAGCTTCTAATTAATTTATCATCATCTTGATGCCAAACTTTTCCTTGATAAATGCAGCAGACTGCAACTTGATTAGCAAAGCAGAAGCACCTACTGCCAAGGGATATTACCTGACTCAAGCCTTTAATTACAAGATTGCACCTCTACTAGTGCAATGTGGTATTTCAGCAACTGACCATTCATCAAACTTTTAGTTTGAAAGTATGAAGAGAAAAACTTAAAGATTTGTGTGTGACCAAACCAACGTCATATAAATAAAATCAAGTATAATAAAGAGAACATAGCATTACTCTCATGTAGAAGACAGCTTTAAGTTATACCATTTCCCAGAGCAGGCAGACGTTAGTTTTAAGTGTTCCATAACATCGTCATATCATATGCATCAGAGAGTCCATATGATGTTGAAAGACAGCAATATGCAGAAGTAAGCAACACCATATTAGAAAAGTTAAAAGAAACTGCATACTACATATCACTAAATTTTTTCACTTTGGAGAATGCAAAAGAGAAAGTGACAACAACTACCTTCACTTTATCACAGAATGACTTGAAAAGACAGAGGCCCTGATGTACTCCATAAGCACAACTAACATTTTTTCCAGAATCAACAAAATGATTAGACACAAAAGGAAGAAATAAAAAATGTGAGAAGCAATAGAAAGGGAAAAAAATGTTGATTAGCATGTGGTTCAAACAAAGGAATAGCAGAAGTCTGTCCCATTTTTCTTTTTGCATAACAACATGAATGCTGCACTAAAGCATCTCTACAACAATAGTAAAACCGACAAAATCTAAAAGTTCCCATATGCAGGGCGAACTTTGAAATTGCCAAGTTTTACTTCAGTCAATTAACAAGGATTATGAGTCTCAATTTGTGTTAAATGTTCAAGACATCCAAAAGCAACCTAAGGACAAAGTGTTCTCGCCCAGACAACTTCCATGTGATAAATCAAAATCTTCTACTATCCTTCATTCAGAAAAACGTATCACTTCCTATTGAAAATATTCTTTCTGCTAATATTCAAAGTTCATGCAAGCAAGTTTTAATGGTGGAACCCTACTAAAATTTTTAACACAAAATAGCATGTAATTGTTGGATAAAAAGAACAAAATCAGAATGCAAATTATTTATTCCAAATGAACTGATTGCCAAAACCACCAGTTCCTCAAAGGCTAGAAGATACATGACCCGCAAGTGAAAGAAATAATTTACAAATAAGAAAAGATATCAGAAATTGATTCCAAAAGTCGAGGCATAGCAACCTAATCATTTATCCAAAGCAAATATTAACAAAACTAACCTTCTTTTGATGTCCTATGTTGCAGGTATTTTTGGTCTCTAGCTCAACAAGGGAAGTATGCACTGAACAAACAGCAGTGGATTGTTTCAGCAGAAGCTTAACCGGTAATATCTTGTTGTTAAGTACTTTCAATTAAGGACAGAGAATCAAAGTGAAGCTGCAAAGTAGAACCACCAAAAGAAAGAAAATAAATAAATAGAAATTATATATTTTGTTGATATTATGGAAATATCCAGCTAATTATCTCGATTCTCTATAGATAATTAGTTGATATTCTATCAATTAGTTGATATTTTATTACTCAGAGAATAAATAGATTCTTCTTAATTTAAGGAGGTAATTCGGGTTGTATTGTCCTATATATTCCTTATACTATTCACAGAAAAATTAAGGAAGAATTACTTTGTCTTCTTACTTCGTGGTATCAAAGTCACGGCTCTTCTACAATATTTTTTTTCTTTCTTTATTCAAATTAGTCCTAGATGGACTTAGCAATGACTAGTCAACAGAGAAACTCCTCATCCTCCAACAATGATTTCAGCAGTCCGAGTGTGACTAATTCCGACGTTATGACAAGCAACATACAATGTAACTGTGATTTTCTTGCTCAAATTTGCCTTTTCAATCGACGAATCTTAGGTTGAACGGTCAGAATTACCTGGAATGGTTGCAAACAATAAAGTTGGCCATTGGCAGAAGAGGAAAACTTGGGTATTTGACCAGAGAGACAACAAGGTCGACTTCAGATGATCCAAATATGGCAATATAGAGGTTTGAAAATTCTTTCATCACAACTTGGTTGATTAATTCCATAGAACTTGCAATTGAAAAACCTCGTATGTTTCTACCAACAGCTAGAAATGTATGGGATGCGATTCGAGCGATGGATTCTGATATTGAATATTCTTCCCAAATTTTCGAACTAAAAATGAAACTATGGAAAGCCAAGTCACCTTACATTGTTTTATAATGAATTTGTAACTTTGTGGCAAGAATTGGACGTATGTTAAGAAGATGATTAGGACTGTCTTAATGATAATATCCCACATAAAAAAAGGGAAGAAAATGATGGAATTTATGTTTTTTTTGCATGATTGAATCAAGAATTGGTTTAAGTTAGAGGCCGAATTTTAGGAAGAAAGCCTTTACCCTCTATCAAAGAGGTTTTCTCGAAAGTAAGGAGAGAGGAGATGAGGCGGAAAGTGATGATTGGAAACACCAAATCTGAGGTTGAAAGTTCTGCAGTAATGTCGAAAGGAATAGAGGTTGAGGGAGAGAGAAAAAATAACAAAAAGACATGATGTGATCACTGTATATGTGATTCACACACCCAGGAAACATGCTAGAAAGTTCATGGGAAGCCAAAAATTGGAAGAAAAAACAATTCGGAAACAACCAAACCTCCTAAGCCAACACTACTGAATCCGGGCCTGAAACATCTTTTGACATGCAACCTTTCACAAAGGAACAGATAGAGCAAATCTGTAAAATTCTTCGGTCTCCAAATTTCTCTAGTCCAAATCCTACTTGTTCTTTAGTTCAAAAAGGTAATTATCTAATTGCCTCTTGTTTCAGTGTCAATTCAGATCATTCTTGGATAATTGATTATGGGGCAACAAATTATATGACTAGGTGTTCTAAATTGTTTTTCTTTCTATAGTCCTTGTGTAGGAAAACAGAGAGTAAAAATAGTACATGGTTCCTACTCAACAATAGCTAGGAAAGGATAAATTATTCTTTTTCTTAATTTTACACTCCACAATATTCTTCATGTTCCTAAATTATCCTGCAACTTCTTGTCAATTAGTAAAATAACTATTGACCAAAATTGTCAAGCTAATTTTTCTTCATGTGATTGTCAATTCCAAGATTTGAATACGGGGAAGATGATTGGCAATGCTAAACATGTTGGAGGTCTCTATTTCTTTGAAAATGGATACGACTCAAACAAACAATCCCAGAGAACTCGTCTTAATTCTATTTCAATACTTCGTGTAAATAAAATTATGTTATGGCATTTTACATTTTGACATCCAAGTTCTCATTATATGAGACATTTATTTCCGAAGCTTTTTTCAAATAAAGATTTATCTTCATTTCAGTGTGAAATTTGTCAAATTGCAAAACATCATCAAACGTCTTTCCCAACACAACCTTACAAGGCCACAAAATACTTTGCTATAATCCATAGGGATATTTGGCACCTTCGACAATAAAAACAATAATTGGAAAAGGATGGTTCACAACTTTTATTGATGACCACAATAGAATCACTTAGTTATTTTTATTCAATGGGGGTTATACTTAGAGGTTAAGAGGGTGTTTCAAGACTTTTATAACATGATCCAAACACAAATTCAAACTAGACTTTGAGTTTTTAGAAGTGATAATGGAAAAGAATACTTCAAGGTTTTAAGGAATTTTTTTGTTGAAAAAAGTATTATTCATCAAAGCTCATGTACTGACACTCCACAACAAAATAGAATAGCAAAAAAAAACCATCTATTAGAAATTGCAAGATCTCTAATGTTTTCAATTAATACTCCTACGTATTTATAGGGTGAGGCTACCCTAGCAGCTACATATTTGATCAATAGGATATCTTCAAAAGCTTTAAATTTTCAAACCTCTTAATTATTTTAATAAATGCTTTCCTTCATCTCGATTATCACATGACCTCCCTATTAAAGTGTTTGGGTGTACAACATTTGTTCATATTCATGCAACAATAGGGGGCAAAGCAAGAAAATGTGTTTTTGTTGGTTTTCCTTCCACTGAAAAAGGGTATAAGTGCTTTGATCCAATAACGGTTTTTTATTTCCATGGATGTCACCTTTTTTGAAGATAAACCTTTTTTTCTCCCACCTCATCTTCAGGGGGAGACACATAATGAAGATTTGTTTTTTGATATTTATGACAATGATGTAGATATTTTCTATAGCCTTGATTCAAACATTGATGGTGTTTCAAATAATGAAAATAAGGATTCATCTTCAATGCCTTTAAGAATCAATCTCAAGAAAAGAATGAAATGTGCACAAGACAAGATAGAAATCGTTTTAAAGGGAAAGTCTTTTTGAGAAAATATCCAAAATGAGAGAAAAGCACAGACAACTTGCAGCATGGTTAAGAGTCTAACCCCGAAACAAATCCAAAATTTGGAGACCAACTAGGTAAATCTAAGTTTGAGTCTACTTCTAATGAGTCATTGTCACTTGAACCAATATCTATTCCAGAGTCAGATGAAACCTTAGATATACCCATTGCTCTTAGGAAAGGTTCTAGAACTTGTACCAAATATCTTTTGTATAACTTCTTATCATATCAAAGTCTATCTCTATCATTTCAAGCATTTATTTCTAAGTTAAAAAATGTTTCCATTCCTAAGAATATACAAGAGGCTCTAAATATTCGCGAGTGGGGGGATGCAGTCCTGGAGGAGATGAGAGCTTTGGAGAAAAATAGAACGTGGGAGGAAGTTGATCTTCTAACAGGGAAAACACTAGTCGGATGTAAATGGGTGTTCACCGTAAATTACAATTCTAATGGATTATTTGAAAGATATAATACTCGCCTTGTTAATAAGAGGTTTACACAAACTCATAGCATAGATTATTCAGAAACTTTTTCAGTTGTTGCTAAGATAAACACTATGTGAGTGTAGTTTTCTATTGTAGTTAAGCTAGATTAGGCTCTACATTAGTTGGACGTGAAAAATGCCTTCCTAAATGGAGATATAGAAGAAGACGTGTATATGGAGCCTCCCTCAGGATTTAATAAAATCTTTGAAAAGAGGATATGCAAACTAAAAAAATCTTTATATGGGCTTAAACAATCACCAAGGGCCTAGTTTGAAAGATTCGCAACATTTGTGAAGTCTCAAGGCTTCTTATAGGGGTAGTCTGATTATACTCTATTCATAAAAACTTCTACGTAATGAAGGATTGCAATTCTAATTGTGAATGTAGATGACATTATCCTCACTGGTGATGATTTTGAGGAAATTGAAATTATTAGAAAGAAAATGTCAAAGAACTTCCCAGGGATGGAAATTGCTAGATCTAAGAAGGGCATAGTAGTCTCCCAACGGAAGTATATCCTAGACCTTCTAGAAGAAACTAGGATGAGTGGATTTAAACCATAAGATACTCCTATCGAATTAAACTCAAAGCGGGGTGAAGTTAAGGAAGGAGTTCCAGTAGATACAGGTGGATATCAACGACTAGTGGGAAAGCTAATATATTTATCTCACACCAAACCAGATATTTCCTTTGTTGTCAGTGTGGTAAGTCAGTTTATGCACACTCCCTATGAAGAACACTTGAAGCAGTGTACAAAATTCTAAGATACTTAAAGGAACTATAGAGAAAGGATTATTCTTTAAGAAAAGTGATCAAAGGAAAGTTGAAGTCTACACTAATATAGACTAGGCAAGGTTTCTTACTGACAGAAGATCAACTTCTAGGAATTGCACATATTTTTGGGGAAATATAGTAACTTGGAAGAATGAAAAACAAAATGTTGCAACAAGAAGCTCAAGGAATTTGTGAAATAATTTGGCTTAAAAGAGTAATGGAAGAACTTAAGAATCCAGTGTAGCACCAAATGAAGTTGTTTTGTGATAACAAAGTAGCTATCAGTATTGCCAACAATCTAGTTCAACATGATTGGAAGAAGCATGTGGAGATTCACAGACATTTTATAAGAGAAAAACATGAAAGTGGACTCATTTGCATACCATTTGTACCTACAACACAACAAGTTGCCGATATTTTCACCAAAGGGTTAATAAGACAAAATTTTGAGTTTTTTGTAAACAAGTTAGGCATGATCAGTATCTATGCACCAACTTGAGGGGGTATGTTCATACATATTTCCATAATATCAACACTTCCCCTCAAATTGGTATAAACATTCCCCCTCAAATTGGTGCATAGATACTGATCATGCCTAACTTGGTTACAAAAAAAACTCTAGCAACAGTTAGCTGATTTTCTATAGTTGATATTATATTAATTAGTTGAGATTTTATTACTTAGAGACTAAATAGATTCTTCTTAATTTAAGGGGGTAATTAAGGTTGTATTGTCCTATATATTCCTTGTACTATTCAAAAAAATTAAGAATTACTTTATCTTCTTCCTTCATATTTCATTTCAAAATTTAAAAGAAGTATAATCCATCAGGTGCAAACTTTAGCCATAAAATTCCTTTCGTAAAGCACATAATGCATTCTGTAATTAAATTCTAGTACCAATTAAACAAATGACAAACAATCAGATATGCTACCAAATTATTAACCTTAGACAATATTATTCAAAACTATAAGAACGTTTGCAGAAAGCAGCTAATATCACTTTCTTTCCTGATTCCCCACATCAAATTATTCACCACATAATTTCATGGTGAAAAATTCTAGTTCTAAAAGATCATTACCAGTCCTTAACCTAACTTTCATTTATCAACTACATATCTTAAATGACTAATCATTTTCCATTTCAAGCTCCTTATGGTCTACGATATATTTGTGGAAAGGTGTTATAGACTTTTAAAGATGTAATTACAATAGCCATGCATTTTTTATATATACTTATCACATTCTATATCCACCATTTTGACTTAATTCAATCAAATTGAATATATTCATATTCTTCAATAGAAAAATAAGAAGTTACAACAAAAAAGAATGTGGAGTAGCATAAACAAGATGCTTTTTATTCATCAATCCTGATCCACATGTCTTTGAAAATGCATCTTATAGGAAAGAAATTGAGAAACATATTAATCAACATTGTTATTACCTTTTAGATTTGAATCTAATAGTCGTAAATCAATTTTAGAATACTTATCCTAATAGGATTATTTACATTTTAATGGCTCAAACTGTTTAATTAACATAATTCAATATGATCCATCAGCCATTTCTATAGCACCTATAAACTTAGAGAGGATACCAAAAAAACAAAATCTATTTTTAACTTATCAAATTTGAAATTTCATTTAACTAGAACTGAGTCAATAATCAGCAACAAACAAAAGAGAAGAAATATTTAATGAGCTTCTACACATAAGGTCTCATGAGGGAAACTAAAAAGGACAAGGTTCACCCAACATTTTGAATATCAACAAAAACCATTGTCTAAAATATTGAGGTGCTTGTATAATAGCCTCTCTGATGCACATTAGGTACAACATACTTCTGAGGAGATTGTCAGAAAAACTTGTTTACCCTGAGTACAAATCTCAATCAATTACCATTTGCAATCTACCAAAGACTGAGAAATAAGATTGCACCCATTAGCTCAAACTAAAACAAAAATCTTCATTATGAACATCTTAGGACAATTAGCATGCAAGGAAAATACTTATAAAAGATCTTTATGAAAAAAGAGTACTCATACCAACAAACTCTTAGATCTAACTAAATTAGCAACTTCTCAACTTACTTGACCCCAATACCACTGCTTTATTTGGAATGATCACATCAAGGAAAATAGGTGATCCTTAACTTACAAACTTGACACAATAAATCTAGAAAAAGAAAGAGTGACTCTCAACTGACTCAATTCCATATTGAATCTTATAGATATTTAGCAATTGGGAATCGTGATAGAATCCTCAACCCGTATCTCAAAAGCTCAAAAGTAAATACAATTTAATATTCAAGAATGCAAAGGAATTCGTCTAACTAGAGTTGTAGATTTTGAAATTACTAACATCCAATAGGGTAGGTATAATAATTATTGACCTAAGTGAAGAAAAAGATCATTACGTCATCCAAAGTTTTGATTACCAAATTGGTTATATATGTCAAAAGGTTCCATTGCTTCATAAAGTTATTGATTATAGTAATATATATCTCGACATTGTTAATAATTGAAAGACTTTAAGTAGGATTACCAACAAAATGAAAGCATTGACAAAGATTGCAAACAAGAAACAACTAAGTCACTCATTTCAAAATTTATTGCTACTATTTTTGGTTTATCAAAATGAAAATTAGATATAAAACCCTCTTTCCAAATATGGATATCCTTCCTTTCTATAAATATTAATTTTAGGTACCATGTAAATTACACCAAGGCTAATAGGAAATATCTAGTCTTTGTAGTCATCATTTTATGCTAATTCATCTTTATTTTTTATGCTCTTTCTTTTATGTCATATTTCAATATGGCATTAGAGAAAATTCTTGTGAATCACCTAGCATGTGTTCCTCTATGAGTCTACAATTTGAATCCTTGTGTGAGATTTCAAACAAGCTATCGCGACAAAATTCTTCCCAAAGTAAATAATCAAAAGATGAAATTCCAACACAACATGGCTTCAAAGGAATTATATGGCCTTAGAGAAAAGATTAATTGTTACTAGTTGATGTAGATGCTCCAACTAGAGAGAGAGTGATTGATAATATTTTATAATTTACTTCAGTCATCCGTTAATTTACCAAAATAAACAAATTGCGGAATCTTTAATAAAACAATACTACTTTGCAGATCAAGAGAATAGGAACCCCATGTACAAGGTAAAGTGCATAACTAAGAGAAAGATCTTGCAATCTTTGTGTCTATGAATGCAAATCTTTGTGACTAAATCACAAAAATATTATGTACATTTGTATTTCTTACATATACTTTAATTGACATCTAGCATGATTGAAACTTAAGAAGTATAAATTTCAACAAAATCCCCTATAATTTTATTGTTCGTAAAACCCACTATGTTTTAATTTAACTCGATAAATTTTTATGGTTTGATAATTAGTACAATTGATTATTTTAACAATGTTAAATAATGTGAAATTATAAAATTTCAATATGATGTCATACTTCAAAGTATTATCATATCGCTAATCATCCTATTAAACAAAAAACAAAAAGTTGAAGTTTAATTATTGACCAAATATGTAAAAGGTCTATTTTATGAATTATCAAACTACTGGAACTTCTTTATCTTTAGATATAGCCAAATCATAAGGGATCTTAGATAATTAGCTCCACTCTAAAGTTATTCTCTTGAGAACTTCTCTGCCCCTTGCCCCCATCAAACACATGAAAACTTATTTCCTAGCGCCAAAAATTTATGGGGGAGAGCAAACTATAAGAGTCCAACACCTTTTTTGACCGTAAAGCAATTTATCAACACTTAATAAAGCAAACAATTGGTGTATTCAGTTCCAAATAACTTCATAATTCAACAATGCCTCCAGAATTAACCGATAAATGTAGTATCACATCTCATGGCTCAGAATAGACGGTAAAATAGCCAACATTGACAATGTGACAAGCATTTGCTCCCTCAAACATCTTAATAGCCAACATTGACAATATGACGAGCATTGGCTTCACTCCAATATCTTCTTAGTATTAAGTTTTCTTTTGCACACAAAAAACTCTACTGTTCTCAACTAGACCATACCCCTTTTCTCAAAGACCCATCATAATCTATATAGAATTTCTCCGATCGTTATGTTCCTTGAAAATATAGAAGCTAAGTGCATAATATTGATGTTATCCTCACAACTCTTCTTGCTTGGCCAAAGAAGTATCTCATTCACATCAAGAACAAGTATGACTGTATGAGATTTCCAGCACTAACTAAATAGAAAGCAGCATACTATAAACGTCAATAATCCATCAGCCACCTAACACAAAAGCCGCTCACAACATCCATCAGACGAAAACACCAAAATTAATAGGAAAAGACAGTAACAAAAAGACAGACTTTGCAATTGTATGTTAACTGTAACAAAAGCAAGACTACAAAATTACAAGTTAAGTGTAATAACAAGAACCGGAAGCCAGGAAATCGAAAGTTCCTGCTAGCGTGATTATTTCCACATCATTACCACAAATCAGAAAATAATCGCAGATTTCTTATATTATTCTTAGCCAATGATCCAAAAAAAAGAAGGCGAGAATAACAAATAAATAAGAATATCAGTCTACTGTTTAATATTTTATGTGACATCCACAATGCGATTGGTTTATATCACAACGTATGACAATTGGAAATCAGATCTCGACGAGTTCAATGATTCTCCTCAATTAAAACCGTAGGAATTAACGTCTATTAAAATGATGACGAGTATAAGCAAATTCGGAATTCTAAAAAGTTAACCACCTGCCTTGTCTAAAACACTTAACTACTACATGAATCATCACGTACAGCTTGTGCACTCATGATAACAGAAACGTCAAGAAGTAAAATTCAGATTAAAGAAAAACGGCTTTAAATGCGTAACTAAATGTAGAAAGGAAAATAGAGCCAAAAGATACCTCAAAACGCCGTCAATCATGAATATATCCATTTCTGAACATAGAGTGAGCAAAATCCGATTACGTCCTAAGCTCGTTATCCTTAAAAGAATCAGCTCTTGCTCGTTATCCTTAAAAGGATCAGCTCTTGTGTACATAAATCATCTGAAAAATAAAAATCCAAATCCAAAAAAAGAAAAAGATAAGAGGGAGGTTAAGAGAAGAAAAAAGAATTATATATCCACGGACTTTCGCACTACACGTAAGGAAAATAGCAATGTTTGTTTCTCATCAAAGAAAACGTCAGAAGCCAAATCATGGAAAGGTAAGTGTTGCAATGAAGTTAAGATAGGGTTCTTAGTTCAAGTTTCTTCGGACTTTCTCGCCAACCAGTCGGATGATAAACAGATAGCATAAGTATCAGAAGCAAGCGGAATTAACGGTCCAATAACGATCGAAGCAAGTACCAAAGAAGAGAACCAGCATTCAAGCGCGAACTCTGACCTCAAGAGAACGAAAAGATGCATCTTGTGTAAGTAATCGAAACTTCAAAATCACCAAAACCGAAGGAAAATGAAGAGAGAAAGAATCAAATCTCTGAAGAAATCGTTCCCCTAACAAGCAGAGAAATCTAAAAAAAGAAAGGAAAATAAAGCATCTGCGACACTGTAGATTTGAAGGAAGACGGAGAAGGAACAGAAAACGAACGGAGGAGGTTGGAGTTTTTCAACGAGGGAAATGGAAATATCAGGAATAGTTAAAGAGTGTTTATATATAGAGTGGGGGGGCTGGGTTTTGGCCCCACGTGATCGATACACGTAATCAAATTTTAAATTTCTAAATACTTTGCCTTTCCATTATTTATTATTTATAACGTAGGGGTTTCGGATTCGCCTAGATAACTTTTATCCATTCTGTCACTTGCTGCTACTGCTACGTAGTGACAGCCGTTATGGTTCGTTGTTGGCGTCGCTTCGAGACCGAGTTTTCCTTACTCGGCTGGGAAAAATATTTTATACCATCGTTTGATGTAGGCCGTATCTAATAAATGGCTGATCAATTATTTTACAAATTGAGTAGTTTTTATTATTTAATTATATTAAAGTGTTGATAATTATGTTTAATTGGGTTGATAAATTGAACCTATTTTCTTTTTTTGAAAATATTCTTATAAGAAACGTTTTGTCTTAACTGCTGATAAATTAATGAATTAAAAAATTATTGTGTTAAAAAATTATTATAAAGTTAAAAAATTATTGTAAAGTACTTAAATTGTTATTTTTTATTATTGATTTATGTTCATTAAATATTAGTACCATAAGTTTCACTGATACACCACTAAAATACAGGCTTCTTCAACCTTAACCAATATCTTAAATTCGAATTTTAAGAATATAGTCATTTAAAAAATTTATGAGAAAGAACCTTGTTACTCAAAAAAGTTCTACTTGAAATTAATCAATTATTTATTTAGCGTCTTTGTAAGATGGGTAGTTGGTAACGGAAAGCGTTTGGTAAAATGGCTAATTGGCTAATTATGTTTTATGAATCACACCAATATCAATTATTCAAATTTTAAACCGCTTAATTAACACTTTAACATTTGTAAATAATAGAAATCCTTTATTTTAAATATAGAAATGTAAATTTAAGCGGAAGATAAAAACATCTCACACCTTGCACTTAAGCATAATTCTCATTAAATTTTGTTGTTATTAAGTACTCACATATGATGA
Organism: Erythroxylum carthagenense; assembly: GCA_026413575.1. Lineage (NCBI taxonomy): Eukaryota > Viridiplantae > Streptophyta > Magnoliopsida > Malpighiales > Erythroxylaceae > Erythroxylum > Erythroxylum carthagenense. The sequence continues at coordinate 13,329,859 of JANZLD010000006.1, read as the reverse complement.
GAAAAAAATGGTATACCCGTTTTTCAAAAAAATAATTGGTATACTCACTTGAATTAAAAATAGCATTTTTCAAACTATTATATTAATACTTACAAATATTTTATATTTATATCATTCATTCTTTTTTTGTGGAATTTTAACAATCTCTTCCCATCGACTCAAAGTCACACACAAAAAAGACCAAATCTCTTATTAAACCATTTAAATATACAAATTAAGATTTTAAATATGATAATAAGGGAGCAAGAAAGATACCATGAAAGCACAACATAATGGGTTTGGACTTGGTCGCATCTGATTTTAATGTCACTTATTACACGGCTTTGTGCCAGAAACATTCCAAAAAAAGCATATCAATTTAAAGTGATGTCATATAAAAGATTGGCAAAATTGAATTGAAAATTTTAAAATATTTAATTATGAGTATGATATAATTTATTTGTATTTTATTCCTATTCTTTACAAAGGACAACCCTATATACGAAATTCTATTGATTAAAATACCAAATCGGTTCGGTTAGTTTAATCATAAAAATTTTAAATTGTTTAATTTTTTGATTATGTTTCGAATTTTTGATTAGATTTACTTTAATAACTCTTGTTGTTAAAAATCGATTAGTTTATTAATTGATAGTCAATTTTGTAAATTAATAAGATTTTATAAACTAAAATAAATCGATCAATTTTTATTTAATATTATCTTCTTTAATTAAATTTCGAATTCTTTGATGAATAAAGACAACATATTTTAATTATATTTTAAATTTTTTAATTTTCTTCAATCTTTAGTTGATTTTAAGGCATTCTAATATCGGTTAAATGTTTTGAACTCTAAATATCTTGTCTTATCAATTTAATTTTCAGCCTGATTTTCAAAACATTGTGAAATTCTAATAATGTCGTTGCAATAAGGATCTATGTTAGTTAATAGATTAGTTAAGTTACTTTCTTATATAATTTTTCTCATCAATTATGTTCAATTATATTGTTTATATTAGGTTTATGTTATTTTTGTAGTAAAATCGAAAGTTTTGTTTAAAATTTATATTATTGCGAATACAGCTTTTTTAAAGTTTCGTTTTATATATTTGTCAAATATAGTCTTTTATCTTTAGAAAAGTTGATGTATACTAGAAGGCATACTAATTGTTCGTTAAATCTCATTGTCTTTGTTATAGCATAAGATTTCCAAGAACTTCATCTTTTTATTTTAATGTTTTAGTTAATTTTTGTTAAATGTTGAATTTATAAATAATATATAATTGACAAAAGTTAATAATAAATAGATGTATTGTTGTTCTATCGCGTTTAATTCCGATGATCTTTAAGATGTATGAAGTTTTATATTGGATTCTGGTTGGGTCGGTCGTGCAGGACCCGAGCCCAGTCAAAATGTCTCATGGGCCGATCGGTCCATCCTTCAAAGATCGGTCTTATACCTAATGGCTATGTCAAGCCCAGGCCCAATCTATGCTCTCCTCAGCCCGTCCGCATGTGAGAGAGTTCCATGCA
>JANZLD010000006.1:13274816-13286995 GCA_026413575.1 Erythroxylum carthagenense | reverse complement strand
AATTTAATTCAAAATAATTTATTTTTAAGTTTTATTTAATGTATAATTATTATTACTAATAAAATATTTATTTTATTTTAAAAATATAAATTAAAAAATCAAAATAAAAGTTGAACTAAATAAGTAAATAGTTAATTAAAAAAACTTTGAAAAAAGGGGGGAAGGGGGAGGCAGTAGGTGGGAGGAATTTGTTAAAAATTTTAAAAATTTTGCTAAATAGTCTCCCTATTTTTCAAAGTTTCTGATACCGGTCAGTATCTTGCAAAGTCTCTAATACTGATCACTACAGACGACTAGTACCTTTAAACATAATTTCGTATCATTTTTTAGTTGGTACGATACTTTTCGGCCGGATCGATATGAGACCCATAACGTTGGTTTACATGCGGAGGATATTAAATAATATTGATATTCTTCATATTTTTATTGACCATATATCAAGATTTACAAACAACTGGGTTAACTAGCTTCCTACTTTGTTATATCTTTAATATTAAAGGCATACAAACTCCATCTCGAATTTAATCTTACCAATTTGAGAGTCTTGTGTTTTGAGTGTATAAAATGATTAGTCTCTTATATTTTTTATATGTCTTATTTGTTTTATTTAAAAATGTTGTAATTTGAGCTTTCTAGAAAATTGTATCTATTTTACAAAATGATTTTTTAGTGAGTGTATCAAATATTTTTACCTTTTTATGATTTTGTCAAGATGGATTAAGATAGCATACTAAAAATATACCATGATGGGCCATTCAATGGGAATTAGCCTATTAAATATGTTGGTGAAGCAATAGGCTAACTTGGGCAAATTTTGTTTTGGAAATATAGGGACAACAAAGGGATATGTAATGATATAAAACATATATTTTTAAAGTACCTAAAACATTTTTCAAGTCTACAAGAATATTAGAAAATTTTTATATATTTTTATTTCATTTTTAATTTTATTTCTTTCGTTTTAATAGGTTTCTTTAGATTTCTATAAAATATAAAATAAAGATATTTTGAATGGTTTGAATAAAAAGTGTTTATACGTATTTTATATTATACTTAATCTTTTAGTTATAGATTCCACTTATATCATTTTTTTCATTTTATACTTATAATTTTTATATTTATAATTTTATTTAAGTATTTTGACTTAAGGATTATATTCCAGATTTAGAGGGACCTATTTCTTTATACTTGCTCGTACATGTTTTATAGTATCCCCCGTGAATACTCTACTCGTATGAAACGTTTTTAATGTTAGTTGAGTACTCTACTCTCCAATGGATTGACTCGTAATAATACCTACGACTTTTCCTAATTCCACCAGGTCGCCATGAGTAGGACTCTGACCATAACATAATTGACAGATCCAAGTTGTACCCCTACAAGTAAAAGGAGTTCAAATATATATGGGTTGTCTTTGAAAGGTTATGAATTGATTGACAAGTCCAATCCCACTACCCTAGGAATGCTAAGTTAACTGACTAGTTGCAAGGTTAAAATGAAGGGTCTTAAATAGATGATGACTTATATTTCTCATTTGGATAAAAGTAAAGTTGTCTTTATTGAAGAAGTTACAGTTAATGAGGGCAGTGAGTCATTTTCAAGTGTAGTAGGTGTTGTTATAATTGAGTGACAACTAACTCATAATGTTCCAATTAGTCAAGCCTTTGAGAGTAACAGTTCTTAAAAAGCAGCTAAAGACATGGTTGGTGAAACTTTAAAATATAATGGTGATGAAGAAGGTGATGCTCATAATTGGTCTAAGGAATTAGAAGTGGTAGGTGAAGAAGATGAGGAGTATATGTTTCCAAAGAAGGTTGTGGAGTATCAGTGGAGTTTTTATTAGAGGGTGAGAATTTAAAAGAGACAAAATCAAAAATTCGTTAGTCTTATGTTAATAATCTTAGGAGGATCCAAATTGAATATGAGAATCAAAAGCGAGAAGTGAAGAGTTGAATTATCAAGAAAAAGGAAGCAAACTAAAAAGACATTCAATTCTTGATATTGACGATGGAGGTTATAATGATAAAGTGTTTTTTGCTTATTTAAAATGTAAGTTCTTCACCATATTCAATTGTATAATAAATTTTTAGTTCATTACTCATATATTAATTCTTGCAGGAGATCACAACCAAAGTTGTCACTGTTAAAGTGGAGAAAGGAAGCAAAGTGACTCCTATAGAAGAGTTACAAAGAAGGATGTTGAGGTTGTGCCATTAAACCTCTTTCCTCTTTATAAAGTACTAATAAAAGTGAGTTAAGTATTAAAATTGAAGCAATTTTAAGAAGAAGGAATAATATCAACCCTTCAGAATTGTAAGAGATGAGAGTTTCTAAAGAGATATATATGAAGAAAAAGCTAAAAGAGCATGAGCAACTTATAATGTGCACTCAACAGTTTACAATAAGTGAACCATCTTAATACAAATATTAAATAATTAACGATTCTTTTGTGATAATACCAATGGTAATGGTTAATGGGCTTATGTACTTTAGAATGTTGGTTAATATGGTTATGCTTTTTGGTCATTATCTAACTAGTATTCAAATATTTTAATATTGATAGAATAATGCTAATCCTTTATAATTATCAATATATTTAAGTTATTTATATCCTTGTTTTTATCTCCATACGTATGGGCAAACATTATTGATTAATTTAATCCTAAAAGAAATTTTTTTTGTTGACATATGAACTCGTGTTTGACATTGTTTTTAATACTAAAACGTTAATTTCTTTATCTAGCAAGCATAAGGGTTTTGAAACACCATGTTTAAGCTAATTTCTTAAATCCTAGTTCTATACACCAACACAAACTAGTATACATTCATATCCTTATAATCTTGTAAATAAACTCTATACTTATAATCCTAAAATAAGTCATTTAAATGCATTAACAATTAGCAATTTAGATAATAAAAGAGACGAATATGGACATTACTAAAGTAAAATATATATAATTTACTGGCTAGCAAGATACAAATAAAAAGGGAAGCAATTATGGTCCATCTATTTTATTAGATAATGCATAAATACTTTATTTATTTTAATGGACAATGTACAAGTAACTTTTCAAAATCACTTCATCTTCCTCTTAAAGTCCATCTCTTCTTCACATCAAAACTACCACATCTTTCCATCAAGCAGTAACCTTGATAGCTTTTTTTTTTTTTTTCATAAACAAGCTTATATTGATTAATCCAATAAGGTGGTACACTATACGCTTATATTTTCTTACTTGTTCTTCATCCATTATGTTTTTCCTTAACAATCTAATAATTATTTGGATAATTCTAGGACACATAAGTGGTGTGTTCCACATTGCACGCGGCCTAGATCTAAACACAAATGCTTAAAAATTAAACATGTTTAAGTAGGTTAATTGTATAACTTTTTTGCAATAACAAATTATAAATGGCTAAACTTTTAACTTTTTTTTTAAATTTAGTACCCAATCTTTAAAAATTTTCAGTTTAATTTTAAAACTTTCAAAATTTGTTATACTCAAGTTAAAGAGCTATCTTTTTAATTTGTTGACGTAACTAATAGGGCATACCTCTATGGATACCTAGACAACCTATATGGCTCTTTTGGGTTAAAACTTAATCCATAACCTATATGATAACTCCATGTTGCATTGTATTGATGTCCTTCTTTATAAATAATGCTAATTTCTCTCTTTTATCACTTTCAATCACATTTTGTTACCGTTCCTATTCACAAACAATCCTTATTTGTTTTCTTTGTCACTCTTTATTGAATTACAATATGCCTTTATTGAAGAACAATTTACTTTCTTATATTTTATAAAAGTACACCAACACACAAGTTTGTCTCTATTGGTTATTCATAAGGTAAGGCAGACCTATACTCCACCCTGGATGCAGGGAGTGTAAATATGATGAGATCAAAGGTACTTTCTAAAAATTCTAATTTGTCTAACTTTTCTTTTTTATCCTTCCATTTATTAAAGATGATATTGGATTATGTTAGAGATGGGTTTATAAAACTAGCAATACATGATTACCTGGATTGTAAATCTTTCTACTTTGCACTAAGAGTCACTATTGCAAATGAGAAAGTTTTCTTAATTTTATAACCATTTTGGACCCAAAATTCAATTATATATAAGAAAAATGCCATATATATTCTAAAATATTTTCTAAACCTGAAATATACTTGTATGAAATGTTTAATGTTGGCCCCCATATTTTTTTCTAGTTAAGCATGATTTAAATGAAATTTGAGGTTCTGATGGATTTAATTTTTGGGAGTTATTATTATGGTAATGTTAGCAAGATTTTGTGACATGAGTAAATTGAATTAAAGTGTTAAGGTAGTAGGATTGCATGAAGGGAATTTTTGGAAGACCACTTAAGGTTAAAAGAACCTAAGCTTATAAGGAAGGGCAAATTGGAAATTTCTCAATCATTAATGGCAAAATTGAAATAAGAAGTGTGGGCTTGCTTTTAAGGAAGAAGTAAGAACGAAATTGAGAGCAAAGAAACAAAAAGAAGAGAGTTCGGTGGAGAAGAGAGGAAAGAAAGAAGAAAAAGCTAGGTTTTGATTTTTCTTGGTCCTAAAGAGTGATTTTGAAGTTATTTAAGAAGGGAAAAAGGTAGAAGATAATTAGAGCTTCCATTAGAGCCAACAATCTCACTATTTGGTGAAGATTCAAGGTAAGTTTGATTTTAATTTTTTGGATTTTTAAAAAAGTTTTGGTTCATAAAGCTTAAGAAATGTATGGGTTTAAGAAATCTAGGATCAATTTTTCTGAATATGTCTTGTGGGTTCTCCAATTTGAATCCCTATTGAATGAAAATTTTGTCTTTGATAAAGGAAATCAAAGGAGGAAAGAGGAGCAAGGGGAGAGACATTTTTGAGCAAAGCTTTAAGCAAGGAAATCAAGGTGGGTTACGATTTTATAATTAAGTAATAAGTCATTATGTTTTCTTTTAACTAATGGAAATAAATGATTTCAACTATTTCATGAACATACTTTATCACTCCATGAATGCTTTGAGAATGTGTTATGTGTTTGGTATGAGCATTTGTGTTGATGAATTATGAAAAGATTGTGGAAATGATTTTGAAAATATGCTATGTTTGAAAAATCAAGTTTCAAAAATGTGCCATGTTGAGCAACAAGTTTATAAGTTATGAAATACATGTTATGTAGGTTTGGTTTGGTCCATTCTATATGTCAAGTGCACTTTGACTAAAGGCTTCTCTCGCCTGCCCACTAATGGCATGGAGCTCCTTTATGGACTCCCTTATGTTTACGACTACATAAAACCACTATGTGGGATTGTGTTTGTTTGTTCTGTTCACGACTACACAGGCCCATTTCATGAAAATGTGTTAGTTAGTTCTATTTATAGACCTTCCAAACTATTTTGATGTTCTTATTTGCTCATGATATGTTGATAAGTTCGATGCTTACATGATTTAAAATTACTCATGAATTGTTTGATAAATTGAGAATTTTAAGAAATAAGTGTTTGATGATTTTTTTTCTGCAAAATTACTATGGTTACGAAAATGTACAATGGCAATGAGTTTTGAAAATGATTTTTGATTGTTTCTCGATTATAAATCTGTTACCCACCAGCTTTCAAACTCACCAGCTTTCAAGCTCACCTCCTTTCTGTCCCATCTTTAGGTGAAGAGAAGGAGGTCGAGTAACCCAGATTTGAGGCATCATTCTACTTTTGCAATGTTTTTGTATATTAAGTTATATTTTGTAAAAGCAAAACTTTAGATGCATTTCGAGAATTACTGGTTTTGGTATCTTTTGTAATTTGGATTTTGGATACTATGATGTAATGTGGCTTAGAATGTCATTAAAGCTTTGTAAACTCTTATTTGTTGTTAATGAATTATGAATTGTGTATGGATAATGTTGAGTTGGAATTTGATATATTTTGAAGAAGATATCAACTTGAGAGGATGACTTTTGAACATAAATTGTGGATATGTATATACATATAAGTGAGATGTTATGGAAAAAGGAAAGATCAGATTTTTATGAATGATGCGAATTAGTTGTAAGGGATGAGTCAAAGGAGTAAAGATTAGGGAGTTTATTGAAGTAAAATTTGGTAGTTGAATTGTTATGAATAAAGTTGCATTAGAGGCAGTGAATTTGGGAAAATTTTCAAATCTTTCGGTGAAAATTATGTATTGACTTCAAGGAACAAACTGGAATAATTTATGAAGGATTAGATAAAGTCGTCTTCATAAAAATTGTAGCTTATCTTTTTAGATTTCCAACGGTATAAAGTATGAAATTTTTGGACAATGGAGTTGAAAGATATGATCATTGGAAGTTTGTGATACTGTTTAAGAGGGAAATTCGGGACAGCTATATTGTTTTGAAATTTAGATCCTTATAGAGGCAGAAATTTTTTTATATTCTTCATAAAAGTTGTATATCTTTCTTTTAGCTTTCCATTGATATAAAATTTGTAAATTTTGGAGTTCTAGATCAAAAGTTATGGAAGTTTGAATTTGAGATATCGGTGAAGAAGAAAGAGTCGCAGGTTCACATGAATGTCGCGATCATACATGTACATGATCGAGACCTTGCAGGACCACCAGAATGTCGTGATTGTGACCTGAATGTCGCGATCGTGCATGTGCACGATTGTGACTTCCTTGTTTGTCCAAGGGAGGTTATTTTTGGAACATACCTTGATCTTTTTGTTATAACTTCTTCTCTAGACTTCCAAATGACCTAATTTTTGAAGCATTGGATTCATAACCCATTCCTCTATTTCTCCATAAAAATTTATAGCTTTTGGCATTGATTCAAAAAAGATTGATCAATTCAAAGTGAGGGTATCAATTGGAAGAGCATGAATTGGCCATTTTACTGAACATGCTTTAGTATTTTGTTGATATTTTGATCTGTAGAGCTCCAAATGAGATGATTCTTGTTTCTAAATAAACTAAAGACATAGAGCTACAAGTATTCTGAGGAAACTAAATTTTAATTTGTACTTTAAGAGTTTCAATTTCTGGATTGAAATTGAATATAGTGTTCTGTTTTAGTTTAAGAACAATCTGAAAGTGTGTGGGCTATAGCTTTCAGATTTTTGAACCAAATTGAATGATTTTGGTGTCTTTAGAAACTTAATACAATGGGGAGCAAATGTTCTGAAGAAGCCAAATTGAAATTTCAATTTGAGTTTTCCTACAATTTGTTTGGGAATAGGTGAAATGAGTTCATTTTTGACAATTGACTGGTGTGAGCACACCACCTATATGGGTTGTTGGTTAATGAGGGTTCATTGAAACAACCTTACAAGGTAATACACACGCTCAAGTCTTATGATTTTCAAAACAAGAGTTGGGTTTCGAAAATGGGGTCCAACATTTAAATCATTCACTTACATTATTACAATTACGTTTACCTCAGTAAACCAAGTTGCGTTTCTTTCATTTACTAATTGTATTAAAGAACCATAAAGGAATCTAGTAATAGTCACATGTTGCAATGAACTCACTTAGGTCAATACATAATGATTTTCTCCAATATATCTTTTGACTCATGGATAGGCTAATATTGGAATAAAAGAATTTGCCACCATATAAACTATATATTATAATTGCATATTCATGATATCTATCTTGTCTAAGCTAAGAAAGGGCATCATCTTCTAGGCATAGAATAAAGTTTATACTACTTGAAAAAAAAATTTGGTTGTCAAATTTGATCGAGTCATAGATTAAATGCATATTTCCTTTTATGAGGAAATAGGAAAAGTATATTTTTTTAAATAAAGAGGGGATATTCAACATATTTGTTAAGTATAAAGACAAAATATATTGTTTATAAATCATTCTCCCTTTAGTTTACATGTTTTCCTCAGATTCCTACACATATAATGTGTTTACTACTAATAGTTAGAAGGGAAGTAACAACTAATTAGGTTTTTGATCTCACTAATGAAGTGCTTGAATGTGTACACATTAATGGTACAATTAAAGTATGGCTTTCATTTATTGCTTATTTAATTTTAATCTTTAAATACATTAATAATTTAGTAAAACATTTTTGGATTTATGTTAACAAAATTGGTTACTGATATAAGTTTCTATGAATTTTCTAATTTAAAACTAGTTTGTCTTTTCTCCAATGCCTTTATGCTTAATGTAACATTGGCATTTTATATAGTATCCAAAGATAGATGGTTAGGATAAGAAATTAACAATGTTTTATGGTGGAAAGTTTGTCTATAGGGAAGATGTGGAATAAGTTGGTGGAGATCCTAAAAGTCAGGGCATTAAAATCAATAGGTTTTATTATTAGGATTCTAAGAGAATGCTCATAAAAGATGTTGCAAAAGCAAATAAGTTCTTATATAAGGTGAAAAGTGGTAGTCTAAAAAACAGTTTGATAAAGGTAATTAAGTATGATGATTGAATCATAGAAATATGTAAGCTTATTATAGAACATAAAGTGATAGAGATTTATATTGATTATAGATCCAATTTTTACATTTAAACCAAAATATGGATGCTATAGTTGGTATTGAATGATTTAAGGATGTTGATGTTGAGGGCATTGTTAGGATCTCAAGTAATATCCCTACTAGTTCCATTTAATCCACCATCATACAATATACGAATAAAGATGGAAAGGATTATACAAAAGAAGTTGTGTCCATAAGTGACAGTGAAATTGATCCAGTTAAATAAGAAGAGAATGTACTTATTGATGTAAGGATTAGGGAGAATTTTGAATCGATTTTGGATCATAAATAAATAGTAATGTCTAAAAACTTGGTTATTTCTTTTAAAATGTGACAATTGAAGAAAAATTATGTAGAGTAATGAGTGAAATATATATAAAAAAGGGAAAGATTAAAAAAAATTGGAGTTGATGATGGAGAAGAAAGTGATTGGGTTAATGTTGAAAATGAAAATATTTTAAGTGAGAAGACAATTATAGTTTTGAAGAGGAAGGTGGTTCAAGTATCGATGATAGATTGAGACAAAAATCAAAACTTCCTATATTTAAACCTTATAAGAAAAAAAAAAGAGATTGAGCTTGGTACGCTATTTGATGATTTTAACCATATCAAGAAAGTACTTCATACGCTTAATATTGATAAAAAGTGAGTTTATTCTTAATAGGAACACCAAAGAATTGTTAAGAGCCAAATGTGTTAATAGGTAATACAAAAGATACAATTATGCCAACTTTACGAGAGATCTAAATAGTTTTTAGTTAATTATTTTTAATTTTTCTAGTTATTATCCGGATCATCAAGGCATTTTTGTGTTGTGGACTTACTACTAATGTATATGGGTAAGTCAGAGGCAAAGCACACATGAAATCTTACTTTTCATAATAAAAGGTGGGTACAAAATTACTTGCTAAGAATTAATTTAATAACCGCCCAAGATTCACTACATTGAACTTAATAGAATTGAGGAATTTTGTTAAGAAAGATTTCAAAGTTGATGTAAGGTATATTATTTATTGTAGGGCTCAAAAGTTTGTGATAAAGGAAATATAGGGAGGCGTAAAAGCATAATATGGCAAGCTACTAGATTACAAGGAACAACTATTAAGGTCAAATCCTAGACATATAATTAAATTGGTCATTAAAAGGTCATCAATTGAAGATAAATTCCAGAAATTATTTAATGGTATGCTGTATATTTTAAATGTTGCAAGAAGGGGCTTTTACCTATTTATAAAAGGTTGTTACTGTTGAGTCAAGAGGACTTCACTTTTATTAATTTTGATGACAAACAAATAATATTAATTTTGATAAATTTGTTAAGTGTGTAGAAAAATATAAGTAACACTTAGTCAACTCAGAAGGTGCACGGTCAACGCCAGACGAAGCGCTACACCAGATGAAGTGCAACACCAGACGAAGCACAACACCAGACGAAATGATATAATAGACGAAGTAGAATAACTGATGAAACGCAGTAAAAGAAGAAGCATTATTCCAGACGATACAAAAGGAAGATATTCTAGAACGTCAGACAGTTAGTTAGTTGGAGTTAGTTATAGGACTCAACTAATGACCATTTTTAGAAGATTCAAGAAGCAGTATTCAAGAAGACAGTTGGAGATTTAGGCTATAAATACTAGTTCTAGTCGAAAACTAAAATAACGAATGCTTTTACATTAGCAAAAATTCTGTATTCAAAGTGCGAAAGAAGTGAGCAAATACATTTGTAACCTAAAGCTCAAAAATACTTTTTCTTAGAGAGAGAAAGGAAGGATAGAGCCTAGAGAGGCTAATACAACTGATAAAGAATACTTTGTGAGAGAGACCTGAAGAGGCTCTGCAAGTGTATAAAGAATACTTATAAAGTTGGAAGAGTATAGTGAAATCTCAGACTAACTCTGAGGAATGGATGTAGCCTAAGGTTTGGGGTGATCAGTATAAAATCGCAGCATCTATTCTCTAACCCTTATTTTTTAATTTTCTTGTTGTTAGACAAGTATATAATATTCCTTACGATTGCATTACTTATCAACTTTAGCAAAGTGTTTTAGTAATCATTTGAATTTTTGTAAATAAATTCAAGAAGTCTCAAAAGATTAATATTTTTTAGAAAAACACAATTCAACCTCCTTCTTGTGTAGTTTACATATTATATCGGATTTCTCTATTAACAAGTGATTTAGTTCAGTTGGTATCAGAGCGAGTATTCCAAGAAACACTGTCACAAAGTGAGGACAAAGATTCATGGCTAAATCATATGTTTTTATAGTTGAAGGTGACTTGGTCACAAGACCTCCTACATTCAATGGTGAGGATTATTATTATTGGAAGGATAGGATGCGGCTCTTCATAGAATCCACACATATTGATCTTTGGGATATCATCGATGTTGGGCCCCGTTTTCGAAGCCCAACAATCGCTCCAAATATCATAAACATAAGATGTGATCATTTACCTTCATTAGTAATTTTCAGTTCGTCTTTATTCTCATAACACCCCAAAATTTCTTACCCTAAAAAATTGTTTAATGGCGTGCCCATACAAATCAATCACCATAATCAAACTCATTTCTCCCAATTAGTAAACAGAATTTGGAAAACTTTAACCCAAAATTTAAATTCTAATTCTTTAAAGAAATCATAAATTTAAGTCTCTAGTTTGTTTTGAAGAAAGAATCATCTCAATCGGAGCTCCATAGCTCAAGATATGTTTAAGAAGCTAAAGGGTGTTCATACACTAATCATGCTCTCCCGACCAATCACTCATTTCCTTTCCATCAATCTTCTTAAAATTAACTCCAAAAGATACAAATTTTCATGGGAAGATAAATACATGTCTTACAAATCTATTGTTTTAAGAATCACCTCGTTTGGAAATCATACGAGGAAGTTATGACCAAAAGAATCCCATATGCTTGAATCCTCAATCATGCAGTAACATGGTTTAGCGAGATTGTCATAACTTTCACCATATATGTCTGATTTATTTCCTTTTTGTATCATTAGAAAGAAGACATCAAGATCTACAACTCTTATGAAGACCTCAAAGCGAGATTTAGCCTCCAAACTAGTAAAAATTGCAATTTACTGTAGCTAACCCGAGGATGTCCGTTAAACGGACACGCATGTCCGTTTAACGGACATAGACTGGCTAAACACCCCTTTTTCACCCGAGAAGGTCCGTTAAACAGACGTCTATGTCTGTTTAACGGACATACACTGGGCTGAGGGTCCTTTTTTACTCGAGAATGTAGCGCCCCCTTACCGTAGGGTACACACCGGGACGCCAGTAGGTCGTTCCGATACATAACCCACGATAAGGGTGCATTACGAGCAAAATCACTACAATACTTCATATGGCATCACAATAATAACGCATCAATGTAACAAAAATCACTATACTTTGAATCCAAAATACTTTCTCATTTCATTCCATTGAAACCATAAATGTACAACTGTCATAGATCACTGTCTGTACAATACTCAAAAGAAATCTAAAACAAAATCCGAACTAGGTCATCCCCAAAAGTCCCAGCTGACCGACCTTTGAGCCATAACTTCTCTTGCCAACTCAGTCTACAAGGCAGGAAAAGTCTCTCTCTCTGGAGCTAGGAGTCTATTATCACTATCCTGAAAAAAATATTTGCAATGTTGGGTGAGTTTGCGAACTCAGCGAGAAACCATCATCGATGGTTCACTCAACTC
>JANZLD010000006.1:13252974-13263271 GCA_026413575.1 Erythroxylum carthagenense | reverse complement strand
GTTCTTTGATTCAAGATTTGGATTCCGGTAACGGGATCCAACCGTTGGGATCCGGTCTCCGGGCCGGGTTCCAACATATTCAGAGCCTATGCTTGTTTGCCAACAAATGCATGTGTTATAACAAATAAAGAGGAATTCATACATGTTAAACATATAGAAGTGAAATTGACAAGTGCTAAGAGAGATATTGATGCTTTATCTTAACAAGGTGGGCTTCAATTATTTTCCTCAACATACTGAGTGTACAAGACTTCCCACTTTATAGGAGTTTGGGGAAGGTTATGATGTACGGAACCTTCCCTTTGTATTCTTACAAAGGGTTATTTATGTGATTTGAACCTGTAATATTATGATCACAAAGAAGCAATTTTACTAGTTGCTCCAAGGCTCCCCCTCCCCAAACCCCCACAAAATTAATAGTAACTTCAAATTAATTATTTTGGTTCATTAGCATAGGCATCACAATTGTTACAATAAAGATATCTTGCTTGCCTTTAGCAAGTCCTTTTCAGGTGAAGAAATTAGTACACAAAATAAAATAATGCTAATACTAAATAGGAAACTATATATATTGATTAATACATTTTAGTATGAACTACAAATAACCTCTATTTATGAATTTAAAAGTCATAAAATTACAAGTTTATGAGTACTGTAGTATCAACAAATGTTGAATATAATAGAATAATCTCATAATTCTTTGTATTATAATACTCTAGTATAAATTTTCTCATTTATCATATTTCTCTTGTAGTTCATGATTAATAAGAATATTAAGGGATTAGATACAAATTAATCCTTCCACTTCTACATCCATTTATAACAATTTTTTATGATAATAAAAACAGCACTAATATTTATAACCTTTATTTTCAACTTCAACTGCAACATTTTATTTTTCTCTTTTATCTTTCTAGCTTGTTTGTCTTCTTGAGTAGAATAGCGATAATGCTCAAAACTCTCTCTCTTATTGGGGGATTAAACATTAAAAAATTGTGTAACCTTTATGCTAGAGATGGCGACAAATTAGGTTGAAGTCCAACTTCTTTAACGTAGCTAAACTCAATTCTTCAAGAGCACGCCACAATTCTAACCCAAAACTCAATAAAAATCAAGCCCACGTGGCCTACGCCTAAGCTTTAGCCCACTGAGGCTGTCCAAAATGATTTCATTTTATAGTAAATGGTGAGGGCCTCTTGAGCAGTTAGACATGACCTTTGGACGCTAGGTTTGATCCTGATATAAAGCTTAAATTGATTGAGTTTGATCAATTGACTTTAAGTTAGGTTAGGTTAAGTCGAGTCTCGAACCTCTTATTATCCCTACTTTATACTAAATTTGAATGTGAAATAGAAAAAGTTCACAATATTAGCATAATTTTAAATACAAAAAGCCCAAAAACTTAGAAGACCACAAATCCAAAAACCCATCAAACCTAGGGATGACACCTATTGATCCATACAAACATACTTTTTCCGTCTAATATAGGAGGAGGATTTTTATACAATGGAGGAGCTCTGCGATGTGATGAAAAGCTACAAACTTCCTTATCTTAAGTATAGAAGAGAGAAAAAGGGGATAAAAAAGACAATGGGTAGATTTGAAGAGTGTTAGTTTGATAATAAAAATTAAGATCGAGTTTTGATCTGAATGATACTAGTTTTGAAATCTTTGAAACAAAATTAAAAACTTTTAAAGATTGATGATAAATTAATTTTTTTAAAAATTAGACACTTAAATTTGTTATTTCATTTTTTATAAGATAGTAAAATTTTATACGTCTCGTCTTACATGAAGCAAATCTCCTCTTTAGAATCATTTTTTTCCCAAAATTTTTTTGTCCTTTACATTTTTCCATTATTGTAAATAGTTTTGTCATTTTCTCTATAGATTTCGTTTTTCTTCTTTTTTTAAGAAAATGTTTTAAAAATAGGTTTTTGTATTTTAAATTTCAGAATTTATTATTAGACTTATTATTTTAATTTTGTACAATTTGTAAATGGATTCAATAACGATTAACGTGTCCATGTATATTTTATTTTTAGGTGTGCAAAATTAACTTTCCATCAACTTGATTGAGTCAGAAAAATTACGATAAAAATAAGAAAATCTAAAAGTTAAAAGGGCTAAAAATATAGTTGTCAAGAAATCTTAATGAACAAAATTTCAAAATTGGACAAAGGCTTCTCTTTATAAAGAGTAGGGATTTTTTTGTCTGTCCAATGCTTAAAATGATGTCACTTTGGCTATTGAATATAGTTTTTTTTTAAAACGTTAATATGTGCGCTCAACGTATATTATTCAAATTTAAAGATAAAACGTCATACAGAAAATTAGAAGGGCATAACCTCTACTCAAAATTAGACATAGAATCAACCGCCCTAACGATCTTAGGAATGATTTGATTTACTGATCTCTTAACAAAAACAGTAAAAATAAACTGATACTCTTGCGGAAGAGCTTTACATCTTGAATAACCATCGAAAAATAGGAAGGAAAAGTTTGCGTGGCTTTTAGAAATTTGGTAATAATTTCACGATCTGTTTTCACACAAATAGGAGAAAAGGAGAGGCTCTAAACTTATATCTAGTGACCAAAACTATGTGATTTTAAACATTAAAAAAGATTGTACATCATAAAATTTGAACAAAGGATTCTCTTTATAACTTCATTTATATATATATATTATGCGTCAACGTGTCAAGAAAATATACTGCGCAAAAGTTCCTTTTTCATGTGTGGGACGAAGTTGGATTCATGTGTTGCGACGTCCACAGGTTATTGTGGTTACTGTGGATCACGAGCCACAAATGACAAATGCCGAATCATTCCCTCGTCCATCCAATGCCATTTCATTATCTTTCTCGATATTTATGGCCATTATGGAAAATTCTCTTGACATAGACCAGAAGGAAGGAACAAACCCTTGTAGTTCATCTGATCTTATGAAGGCTTTCCTGCCACACACCCAAAATCCTCCACGAAAAATGTCAGACAAAGACAGACCCCCACTACCATCTAAAAGAATAATTCACCGCCATCGTTTCTAAGCAAGAACATCTACATTGAAAAATTTCAAACTCGTACATGGGGAGCGCTCCATCTCCTGAGAACGGAGACGAAGGAGGACTTCTCTCATGCTGGGGTCGTCTCAAGTTGAAGCTTCCCTGGATAAGAAGAAGAATAGGTATCAATAACAGCACAAATAACAGGCGCCGAAGTGCGAGTTGCAGTAACATAGCAACTGTTTTCCTGAGAAGTAAAAAATCATCGAAACCAGCTGGTGGCTTTGAGTACGATCCTTTAAGTTACGCTCAAAATTTTGACGAGGGTTGCTGGGATGATGATAATGAGGATACTATTTATCGCGGGTTCTCTTCACGGTTTGCTCATATCTCTTCAAGATCACAACGAGATTAACTGATGCCCCAAAACAGGCCGTTGACAAGAAATGGTTAATAAGCTTCTTGGTTTTGGTATTGTTAGAAGGGGATTGTCGATGTCTGGCTATTTTCTGCTGGATGGAATCTTACAATTAGGTTTTTTTTTTTTTTTTTTGACTCTCTCTTTGCAGCTCAAGAGTGTATATTGTACACGTGATCTATAAACTAAATTGGTTTTCTACTATCATTGTCTTCTCCCTTCTCAAAAGCGTTTTTGTATTGCAGCATTTGCACATACACAAATGTTTGGGGAACTTGAAGTTCGATCCTATTCACCATACTAAGATTGTTATTCAATTAGTGAAAACCAACTATTTAGGGCTCCTGTATATATTTAATGAAGATTTTACACATCGAATAAGCTGGGAGTTCAACTCTTTCACCCAGACAAAATCATTCACTGATTGTAGCTTGGGGTTCAATTATGCGTCTTGCAAGATGAGCGATTCAATTCTTTAGGAAAGTTAAGTGTTCTGTAATTTCTCTTTCTAAGTCCATACCGAAATTAGCCCTTGGTAATTTTTAAGTCCAAGCAGTGAGCCGTAAAAGTAAGTTTCAAGTTGTACTCAATTTCCGGACAGAATTATTGACAATTAATTCAAAATTTTAGATTTATTAGAAATTGTTTAAAATAAGTCTTAATTTATCTTTAATCTTATTTTATAAGTTAGATTTATCTATTTTAATTTTTTATATTTTATCTGTATAAAATAACCAAATTTACTTATTCCTTAAACTTATTCATCTTCTATTTTTTTAAACTCCAACAAGGATCACTAAAAATGGCTTTACTCCTTCCTGAATCAAACTCGGTCAGGCCTATCAACGTGAACGGGTGAGATTTACAGGCAACTTCGAATTTGGCCACTCAGTGTTCATACCAATCTCACTTCTTCAGAACTAAGCAAGCCCGAGCCAAGTTCCTATAACTATTTCTAGACTTCAATTTGCCGCATAAATTTATACTTGGCGAATTTCCTTGGATGTGACACTAGAATTGAACAAAAAGTAAAGAAGTAATCAAGCGTAGCAATTGAAGCTAAACTAATAAACAGGACAACCATCGACAACGATTCCTTTGGCAGTTGGGCATTTAGAGAGGGGACAGTGTTCTTCGATTCCCCACCAACTTAAGGATTTTTCCTCCATAGTCAGACTGAAGTACAGAAGAACACCCATGAAAGCCAATCCAGCATCCAGGGCTGCTGAAAGTACATAATTGTACCTCTGCCACCAAACTTTGTGGTACCTAAACACATAGTAGTTAAAGATTACTCCAACCACAATCCAACAATTGAAGTTGACAGTTGTAGCTGGTGGCATTGCGGCTGTTGCTCCCAAAAGTACAGGAAGGTTGATCTTTTTAATCCATTTCTGCGTAGGAAAAGCTTTATGCAGTAACCATATCAAAAGAGGTCCCAATGCACCTCCAAAGAAGAACCAGTTGAGGGCACTGTAGCTGCCAAGTCTACCGAAAATTCGTTTAGGTCCAACCAAACCCCATATGACGGATGCATCGAAGAAGACGTTATCACCGGGACATGTCCAGGGACTGTTTGGAGGAAGTAGTTGATCATTGCATATGTTCTCGATGGAAGTCAGAAGCCACCATGCTACTGCGGTGTTCACTGACGAAGCTATTACAGTACCTATGCACTTCCGTGGGCAGCATAGGGGAAATAGATTAGATAGACTGAAAAGTTCAGATACTTCAACATAGTACTGGACAAATTAAAGCCAACTGAGTTTACTTGTTAATTGCTCAAGCATAACAATATGGGATAGTGATATTAACTGTCAACCAGAAGTGCTTCAACCGAAGCAGTGACGTTTAAAAAAAGAAAAAGGTTTTGGCAGCTATATAATATCGTGGACTTTATGCCAACGGCATTTCAAAACTAGTATGTTATCCCATTCCAGAAGGACCAAAATCTTACCTGAATTCCGTATCTGTTTTTTGTTAATGTATATTTGGTTCGTGTTTTAACCCGTATTAGTTGGAAGGATATGCAGGGTAGACATACCTGGACTATAAACATGGATCTTGGTGGAATTTTCATGTAGTGACCCAGCTTGAAGTCGCTGAGGAAAGTTATTGCCTGGGCCATGCTTATATAGCCATAGGTCTTGAAGCAGACGTTAGCTATTGGTCTACCAGGATAAATGATTCCCATGATGTACTCTGTGATAATGTTGAGTCCTGGTGACTGAGAGGAGAAGAAGAACCCTATTATGACTATATCTTTAAGAAAATCAAATAACAAAGTTGATGTTAGAGTTTAGAATCCAAGAAAATCTTGGCATACATCAATAACAATACAACTATATCTTTAAGAAAATCAAATAACAAAGTTGATGTTAGAGTTTAGAGTCCAAGAAAATCTTGGCATACATCAATAACAGTACAATTTCATATCCTGTTTAATCATCCCATTGTGTATTCTTTAGTATCCAGTTCACAGTAATGATTAATGTGGTTGCTATAATCCATAAGAAGCAAGCTAACAAAAGAAAGCAGACTATTTCTTCGTTACTTACCACATTGGTCGTAGCAGTTATAATGCTAACTGGCAGAGTAAACAACAGAGCGAGGCCTGCAGCAAAAATAAGCCCCCACCATGGCATTTGGATCTCATCTCTCATGAAAATGCATAGTACCAGAGAAAGGACTAATGCCACTAAAAGAATGGAGTGAAACCACCAGCCAGGTATTGGCTCGTAATTCTTCATCAGTCTCGTGTGAATATCTTCTTTTGCACCTTTACTAGCCCGGTACTGCTGATATATCTCCCTGTTGGAGTGATGGAAAACTAGATCTTAAGTATAACCACACAAAATTGGCTCGTTAGCAATTGCTAACAAGGTACTATCTCATTTACTTACTTGCCATTAAACAGAGCCACATGAGTGAGGGTGGCTACAATAGCAGCAAAACCAATCCCATATGTAAGTGCGAAGAAAACGCTGAGGTGAATATGGCCCTGCTTCAGATATGATGGCATGTCTATCTCAAACTTGTCATTAACAATGGAATTAACATCGTAAATTTCTCCTTTGTGATTGAACAAGTGTGAGGAGAAAATGGGGAACTTCCTAGCACCGTACAAGTTTAATCCCCAGTAAGCTACTGGGATAATTAGGTAGATGAGTGCAATGTAGCCCACAATGACATTGACGATGGCGAAGAATGGGGTGATAAGAGGACTGCCAAGGTACGAGGCAATGACGGACCAGTCCAACGCAAAAGCTCCAAGGCCAAGTCCATGCATGCCTGACCCAATCTGATGGGCTGTGACTGACTTAGGAAATGCCCAGCACACCCATGAAACTGCCGACAGAGTTGGGAAAAGGTACCCCGGAAACACATACCAAGAGAAGCTACTGATAAGTGCAATCAAGAAGAATTTGCCTCTAGACATTCGCTGCCTGTCCTTCTCATGCAAAGCGCTTGTGGAAGGAATCCAATCAAAAAGGTCAAGATGGAACTTTCAGCTAATTTCCTCAAGTGATTTTCAATAATTAACATATTCTTGCTTGCTCTACTCTTTAACTGTAAACTGTTATATCGAAGCACAAGTAACTTTTCATCTTACGGTAAGTAGAGTCATAAGTTCGTAAGTTGCTTATAACAGTCAAATTGAGCTATTTCTTTATTTCCCTGTTAATAAGAAATGCAAATAAAATAAAACATGTGCTCCACATGTACAACAATTACGACCCATTATAAATCATAAACGGGTAGTACAATTATTAGTTACTGTTAATTTTAATTCTTGTAATATTTGTAAGAACTTCCCCAATAATTATTATAAACTAAACATGCATAATTCTCCAATATCTATTTGATTAAAAAGAAAACTCATCCAATCGAAGGGTAGATTTTCCTCAACCAAAAAAAAAAAACCGTGTCTAATTAGTAATTATTTCTCTGTTGATTGATTATATTCAGCCAAAACAGCCGTATCTTGGTATGAAACGAGGAGTTCTTTATCAGTTATCACTATTCCCAGTGCCCCATTCCCAAAAACTTGTCTCGAACGGGAAAGGTCAAACAAGAGAAGACAAGCTTATACAAGCAAATAGTTGTTGTTTACCTGAAAAGAGAAACCTGAACCAAGCTGCTCGGCCACCACATCTGCGCCGGTTCTACCACGTACTTCCTCATAATTCCGGCCCATCCATACCCCAAAACCTGCACAAAATGAAAAGAAAATGTTTTCACTACTAAACCATGACTTAATACAAAACTAAATACATTACTTTTATATGTAGAAAAAAAGGCAAGGAAATAGTAACCTGGGTAGTGTTAACAAGCAGCCAACTAGCTAAGAAAGAGATCTTCCTGTGGTAAAATGCCCTAATAATATCAATGATACTAATAGCATACGCCGTGTTACCACCCACATTAGCAAATATAGAAATAAGGACGTGCTCTTTCACGTTGAAAGGACCCGGGTTGAGCGAGAACTCTCTATCTCCGAGACCCAAAATCCGAAATTTTGTTTTGGGGAGAACCTTGGCCATGAAGCGACCGATGGGTAGCGTCGCGATTTGGACGGAGATCATTGAAATCACGAGTGGTTCGGTTCGGTAAGAGAAGAAAGTGTTGAGGAAAGCGAGTACAACACAAGCAATGAGTCCCAGGAACCACATGCGAAAGGTCCATACCGGGAGGCTGGGGTCATCAGTGGTTGGTACCGTGAGCCGGACCTGTTCGACGGGAGATACGTCTTTGCCTTCGATCTCCAAAGAAGACATTGTGATGGAGTTATGAATGAGGGAATATTTCTGTGAATGAATTCAGTAAAGTGGCAGTCTGCGGATTCACGGGGGCAGCGACGAGGGGATGTGTCATTAACTGGTGTTTGTGCTGAGAGAGAATAGGCGGGGAACGAGGGAGAGTGGTTAGAATTTATGAACTACATGGTGTAAAGATTCTGTTAGGTCGGTATTGTTCTTTAGACAGTTGCGTTAGGGTTACAGTTACAGTCTTCGAGTGTAGTCTTGATCTATATACATTTTTTGGTAAATTATAAATCCATGCTTATAATGAACAATTGTAAACTACAATTTGAGTTGGTCTTGGATGATATATATATACGGTTACTTACAGGGCCGTTCCTATAGTTTTATAGGCCCTGGGTGAAATTAAAAAAAAAGGCTCTAATAATATTATCAAGATCATGATTTATGAAAAAAAATTTCTCCGTGCATTTTTAGATGCAAAATCATTAATAATATTATCAAGATCAATATTGTCCAATATATCATTCTCAATACATAATATAACTAAACCATTCAGCCTTTCTTGTGACATTGATGATCTCAAGTAAGTTTTTAATAATTTTAACTTTGAAAAACTTATCTCAGCTGATGCTACAGTCACAGGCATAGTCAAAAGAATTCGATAAGCAATTGAAACATTTGAATAACAATCTTCAGCTTGACAATATATCACAAAGATATATAAATGGTATTATATCTGTGATATAGGGACAAAATAAATAGCAAAATTTAATATCTAATATTAAAAAATAAAAAACAAAGAGTAAAAATATATAAAAAAATCAGAAATTTTACCTTTAAATTAAATTATACTCAGAACTCAGATGACAGAATCGTAAAATTTTTGCTGTTAAGTTTTGAGTTGGAGTATTTTAAATACATATATTGAGAAAATAAAAAATTAGAAGGTAAGAGTACACTTAAATATTTAAAAATTATTTATAAGCGTAGGATCACAAAATTATCTTTACATTAAAAAAATTGCAACATTAATGACTTTAACGAATTTAACGTTAAAGTCATTTAATAGCCATGACTTTTAACGTTATAACTTATAGAGGTGACCCACGTTAATAATTCTCCGCTAACATTATTTATGATAATTGGTAACAAATCTGTGAAATATCTTGAAAGAATTTACAAGTTCACTGGTACTGAACCTGAAGCACGATCACTATTAACTTATATATATATATATATATATCACATATATGTTTGTGCTTCATCAGAGGGGGCTATTCAAGAGGGGCCCCCTCTCATAATGGGCCCTGGCCAGGTGCCCTGCTGGCCTCTGCCCAGGGCCAGCACTGGTTACTTATCATATTAGTTGTTATATCTTACAGTGTCCTGGTTTTGAATGATATATATATCTTCATCTACCAAAATTGTTCATTAACATATATACAGTGTGTTATATATAGATAGTGGTTTGGTTGCTTTCGCTAGTATGGTGAATCTTGAGAAAAGACTGCAGGCACTCGATTTTTTCTCTTAGAGCATATATCACGTGTTTGCGGGCCATCTTTCTAACTTGAGATGAATGTTTCGCATTTATAGTAATCGTTCATTAATGAAAATGTGTTCTTTTGGAAGGAAAAGGAAGTAGAAGACTAGGTTGTTTACATTACCCATTACCAAGACAACTTATGCTTGTTTAGCCTAGCTAGACCTTACATCTTTTTAAGAACACTCTTCTACATTGTAAATTTTAGGGATATCCTAATTAATAAAAAAAAACAACAAGGCACAATTTATACTTAAATTTCTCAAATTTTAATATAATAAACATTTTGCGAAAATAGTAAATGGAAATTTAAAAAATAATGTATATTGGTAAGTTGTTAATATTTTTAAAATTTTAAATGTTAATATATAATACATCAATAATTATTTTTATCATCATATTTTACGTAAGACTAGTTGAAAGAAGAAATAATTGCTTTTAATAGAACAGTTGTATCTTTTATTCTACATTATTTCTGGTTCTGCCGTATTCTGGCAAGACTGAACGTTATCGTTTGGATCCATGAGGTTGATCTGTCCCGAGCTTGAAGATTCCTGCAAAACAA
>JANZLD010000006.1:13145760-13161306 GCA_026413575.1 Erythroxylum carthagenense | reverse complement strand
GTTGTTAAATTAGGGATAATGGTTATTTGATGGAATTGAGGTTAGGAATTAGTTGTTTGATGTATATTGAATTGTTTTGCAGTGTTTTGAAAAGGAAAAATTCGGATTGGAAGTTTGCAGAGTCAGAAATGTGGAAAAAAATCTGGTTTCAGGTGTGTAGCTGGGTTTGCACACCGCGACGTGTGATGAACACGCAGCGGCGAGCAAATCGCCTCTTGCATGCCACGACGAGCGAAGACGCGTGCCGCGATGAGCAAGAGAAGGCCACGCCGCGGCGTATGCGAGGGACTCGCCGCGGCGAGGAATCAGGCGTCGCGGCGAGCACACCAATTTTTTGAAATTGATTTTTAAAGTTTTGGGATTTAGGTTTTAGGCTTATTCAATTGGTTCCCGATTTGTTTCAATTTGGAGATTTTGATTTTAGGTTTTAGAATTGATTTTGGGGAAAATTTCGGATTAGTGTCAGAAATGTCATAAACATGTATGGTACGTAATTAAATTGTTTTGTGTGCATAATTGACTTCGATAAATTGGACAATTAGTAATATTTGTGTGTTCTGATTGTATAGAGGTACCAGTGAAGCGTCGATCCTCCGACGTAGCTAAGACTTCCCGGTATTAGCTCGAAAGTTACAGGTGAGTAACCTAGTTAGTTCCTCAATAATTGTGTGCTTATGCATGAAATGGAGGGTTACGTGTTTGATTGAATTTGGGTTCGGACCAAAGGTGTCCGAAGGATCGGAAAATTATTATTGAAGTGTTATATGTGAAATTAAATGTAAATTGGGCATGTGTAAAATTGAAATTGGAACATGTGCATATCATGCATAAAAGTATGATCAGATAAAGACAGTTGTGACTGGAGCAGCCAACGTATATGAGAGCTTTAAGCTCAACGCACATGACCTCAGGTCCAACGTATTTCAGAGCCACTGGCTCACCGTATCAGGGCATATCACGCGCAACGTATTCAAAGCCTCAGGCTCAACGCAATGTGCCCGTCACTGGGACAGTTTCAGGCGCACGGCCACAACAATGTAAGAAAATGAAAGTGTCATATGTGCATTGCATATGTAAATGATTGACTATAAATTGTGTGAAAGGCGAAATGCCTTATATTTGAAAAATGCATGTGATATTTCTGCAATTGATACTGTGGGATTATATGTATATTATCTGTGTTTGCATGAGTTGGGTGGACCATCGATGATGGTTTCTCACTGAGTTCGCAAACTCACCCAATATTGCAATATTTTTCAGGACAGCGATAGTAGATTTCCTAGCTCCAAATTGTTAAAGTCTTCTCTACCTTGTGGACCATGTCGACAAGAGAAGCTATGGCGCAGAGGTAAGTCAGCTGGGATCTTTTGGGATGACCTTATTAGGATGTATTTAGTTTCTTTTGAGCAGTGTTGGACCGGATTATGTATTTATGGATTTGAGAAATGAAAAGTAAATTTGGTTTCAATTTTTAATGATATTTATTTAATGTCGTGTGGATTTTAGTTGGGTTGCTCAGTAGTACACCCTTAACGTGGAATACGTGTCGGAACGACTTGCAGGCGTCCCGGTGTGTACGCTACGGTAAGGGGGCGATACAAAAGGCCTTAGGCTCTACTTTATTGGAATACATTTCTTGTCCACTTTAAGTTTATCTCTATCTTAATAGGAGGATAATAGAGTAATTTTCCTATAGAGTTGCAGTATCTCACTCCTAGTTATCTATTTGACTTGGGAAGAAAGGACACCTATCAATGTCTCAATCAACCCCTTAGTAACTTTAATATCTCATGATTTAGGGATTGGATGAACCAGAATATTTTAAAGTTTGGATGGTTATTATATGACATAAATCTCTCATTCCTAGTTATTCATTTCTCCTATGGCTGGAAACATTAGATAAACTGAGTACACTAGATAAGATGCACTATTTAGTAATTAACTCTATATGCGATCTCTATGGAAGAGAGAAGTGTCCAGGGACCATTTTTTCCTCCTATGTGACTATTCACAAGCTATATGGAACAAAATCCAAGATATTTTCTTGGTGTCAAATATAGGGAATAAGTGTATAGATGTTCTTAATTGGCTCCTAAAACTGAAAAACACTCCTAACTCTAGTAAAGTGATATAGGTCATCTTTGTCACCTCATTTGTTAAGGAGATAAGGCGACAGATAAATCTCAGGAGATATTAGAGCAAGGCTTACACCATAGATGAAATTATGTTCTCTCTAATTTCTGGAATTATAGAAAATCTCCAATGTAGAAAAGGAATAGATAATGGTTGCCGTAATCTAACAACTTCATGAAGAATCATTCAAAGATATAACATACAAGTAGAAGGCAAATAGAGTGACGACCTAGCTGACCTCACATAATGTAAAGTAATTACTTGTGATGATGTAAGAAGGGGACCATGAACAAGAGCACGGATTATGAGGGAATACCTCCTTGTTATAATTGCTCAATCTAGAAATAATAGGATGGTCAGCCCTAGGAAGAGTGATCAAACAAAAATAAATAAAAGAAAGAAACTTTATTACCTAAAGATGTTTAGAGTTATGTATAAAAGGGTTGTTGTGACCTCTATAAACTCTAGAGGATCATGTAAATCCCTATTCGGGTAATTTTTGAAGTCCTTGTACATGTTTGTGCGTAGCTATCCCTTGACTCTTTAGAATTGGTTAACCTAACAATAAGAAAATGTTGATTACAAAACCAAAAAACTAGATTATTCAAGATGATAAATGATCTTTCTTACATGAAGAACATCAAATTAGAGCATGGAGGAGGTGATGAAGTAACTACTCTCCTGTGAAGGACTGAAGGATTTGAACCCCTAATTTGTGTATGTTTTGGAGGCTTTGTAAGCCTATAGATTGTTTTTTACTATTTGTGAAACGACGATTTAGTGGAGTGTGGGACTCACACAGTGTGTTTAAGGAGAGTTAGTTAATAACAATGTTAGTTTAATGAGAGTTATTTCTTAAACCCCCATATGTATATATAAACAAAACTTATGTATTTCTACCTTTTTCATCAATTAAATTCTTTAATTCTTCAAAAAAAGTTTAGAAGAAGATTGCTACTTTGGATTCTGAAAAGTTGAGAGTTTATGTACATTTCGACAAGGTTGTTTGGATGTGCCAAAAGAAAGAACATTTGGGTAAGGTTCTATTAACTTAATTATTAAAAGCCTTTATGTTAAGATATGTGTTATGATATTTTGGACATTATTTGTAATTGGACAACTTTAATTATTTGAGGAAAATTATTAAGATGAGTATTCTAGCTTATGTGTGACTCTTCGAAGAAGAGGTTTATTTAAGATAAAAATCTTAGTCATGATAGGATTTAGTTGAAATCAAATCACTATATTTTGACTAAGCTAAGGTGCAAATTTTTATTGAATTTTGAACTCTTCTTGACAGCCTATTTTAGTAGTTTTGATATATCTAAGGCAACTGATTTTTTTTGTTACATTATCTACATTGAACATTTGTTTTTCTTTGCCTAATGCATGAATTTTCTGGGCTGATTTGTGTGGGAAAAATGACTAAAACATGGTGACTTGGCAATTGTAATTTCAGGTATCTTAAACTATTTTTAGTGGCTGATTTTGTCGTGATTCCATCCAGATTGTGAGCAACCTTAGATTTTCTGGGTTGTCCATCATTGTGTTTTGTACGAAAACCTCGAGTAGTCTGGGTGTGGTTGTGGCTCTTTTGTTTATAACATTTTGGTGATGAAACGTTTGTTGTTTTGTTGAGTTTTCATGGCCGCTATGCGTGGGATATCTTAGTGACATTATCAAAGGTTCACAATAATTTCTTGGAGGACAACTTCCCTTTCTTTCATTGAAGAAGTTACATTGTTAGGGGATTTGTTTTTTTTTTCTTATCTCAAGTGTCTTTGCTTGTGTCCTTTATTGTTTCAATCACTTGAGTTGTTTTATTTTCTTCTTTTTATTATCTACCACTATTGAGAAAATTCTCTGTTGAGGTTAGCACGAGGTGATCGTGTTATTGGGTGTAATTTACTTTCACGAATTATGAGGACAAGGTATAGTGTTAAGGGTATGGTGAGTTGACTCTATAATGTCTTGAGTAAAACTATTGTTGTTTTTTTAATGAAAGTAATTAAGCTAAGTTAGGGCCTCGCAGATGTAAGCAAGGTATGCCGAACTGCGTTACCAAATATCGGGTGTTGATTTGTTTATTTTGCGTTTAATTTTTCTGCTTTCATTTGTGTTAGAAAATTTACAGTAGCTAACATAGTTGCTTTACATTAAGCAATCATAGATACAGTTCAAAGCAACTGCAACAAAACTAGAATTTTTGCAAAACCACATCCTTTTAGATTTTTAATTGGTATTAGAGCAAGTCATCGAATCAGAACTTAGTACGTTGACATCAAGTTGGTGTAGATTCAAGTTTCGCAATTATGACTACAAGAGAAGGAGCATCAATCACCAAACCACTGTTGCCAGATGACTCAAATTATCTTACGTGGAAATCACGGATGAGAGTATTCATTCAGAAACAAGGAATAAAAGCATAGAACTCAGTTTTAAATGGTTGGACACATCCAATGATGACTGATAAAAAGGGAGAAGTAGTACTTAAAGATCTATCTAAATGGAAAAAGGCTAAAGAAGATGGAGCGCTTGGAAATTTTGAAGTTATGCTCATCATCTTCAGGGCAGTTGATGAAGGTCGCTTTTCCATAATATCAGCTTGTGAATCAACAAAAGATGCTAGGACACTCTCCAAATAATACATGAGGGATCAAAATCTGTGATAGCCTCAAACTTTAGATATTGATCGCTATATTTGAAAAGTTGAAGATGGATGAAAATGAAACTATCGGAGACTTCCATGAGAGGTTGTGTGATATTGCCAACCAAGCACATTAACGTGGGAAGAAGTATTCGAATATAAAACTTGTCAAGAAAACTTTGAAATAATTGTCTTTGAGATTCATACTGAAAATTTCAGCCATCAAAGAAGCCCATAATATCAATAAATTATCCTTAGATAAGATAATTGAGATTCTTACAAACTTTGAGATAAATTTGTTGAGAGATAAATGTGAAAAGAACAAAGGATTGACATTACAAGCCAAGGTTAGAAGAGTTGTGAATGACTTAGGAGATGAATTCGACAAGAATGAGGATATGGGGTTATTGACAAAAAATTTCAACAAGTGGCTAAAGAAGTTAAAGAAAAATATACCTAAGTTTAAGCAAAATAGTAGGAGCTCATTGAATAACAATTTCAAACAATAAGCTAAAACTAAAAAAAGTGAAAGAAAGGTGAATAAAATTCAATGTCATGAATATCAAAGTTTTGAACATGTATAATTGGAATGTGATAACACTTTGAAGAAGAGAAAAGAGAAGTCTTATACGATTACTTAGAGCGAGAGTGAATATGAAAATGAGCATGGGAGTGAAGAAGAATTTGTGAGCAATAATGTCGCACTGGCTGTTTTATATAACAGAAATCCAGTTGCTTGCTTAAAAGCAATTAAAAAAGAAACTGGTGGCAAAAATGAAGATGAATTAGTCTAAAACTTCGAGAAAAACACAGATGAATTAGTCCAAAGTTTCTATTCAGATTATGACAGTGATGATAGTGATTTGAATTACAAAAGGGAGGATATTTGCAAAGCTTATGAGTTAATGTATACTAAATAGGTCTAAACATCTAAGAAAAATGAGAAGCTGAAGGAAGAAAACTCTACCATGAAGAACATCATTCAAGATCCAGAGAAGAAGTTGTTATCTACAAAAGATGAGCTAATGGAACAAAGTTGAAGCTAGTCAGTATAGAAAAAGGGTAAACATTAAATGGAGGTACCGAAAAGTTAGAAAAGTTGCTAGAACTTGTTAAGATTAAAGGATACCTCCAAGGCATTGGATATAAAGGTAATTGTTCTAAGTTGAATGATGACAAAAATGGTGTAGTTAGATTTGTCCAGGAGAAACGTTAAAGAGCAAACAAAAATTTATACCTACTTGGCACTTGTGTAGAGTAAACGGGCACATAAGGGCAAATTGTTACAATTTGTTACAAATGTTATTTTAGAGGGGTTAAAATCGAAAATCTAGACAATCTTCTATAAATTTTTAGCAATAAACCACATTATCTAAACATACTTAGGTTATAAAAGGCCAATTATAAGCACTTGTGGCTTTTAAATCTATGCGGGCTGCTTCACATAATAGTTGATATTTTGATAGTGGTTGTTCGCATCACATGATAAGTGAAAGAAGTTAGTTGACAGATTATCAAAGTTGTGTAGTTGGCCATGTTATCTTTGGTGATAGAAAGAAGGCTTCGACTATTGGAAAAAGGGCCCTATGCGTGGATGGACTGTCACACCTCCAGAATGTGCTTTATATTGATAGGTTAAAAACCAATTTGGTGACTATAAGCCAACTTTGTGATGATCGATTATTGGTTAAATTTACTAGTGATGAATGCAAGGTATTGAATGAACAAGGATAATGTTTGGTGAGTAGTAGAAGATTGGTGAAAAATTGTTATATGTTGCAGGTTACTACTTTTTACAAATCAGCCTCATATGATGACAATATAAATCTTTGGCATCAAAAGCTTGGCCATGTCAACTATGATCTGATTAACAAGTTGAAAAAATTCAAAGCAGTGAGAAGGTTGCCTACAATGAATAATGACGACGAGACTATTTGTAGTGCATGCCAAATGGGTAAACAGACAATAGTGTCACACAAAAAGGTTAGAAATGTTACATCTTCTCATGTATTGGAATTAGTTCATATGGATTTGGTTAGGCTAACATAACATGCTAAAATTAGTGGAATGAGGTATTTTTTGACTTGTGTTGATGATTATTCTAGATACACTTGGGTAGCATGCATTTAAGGCTTTTAAAAGCCTATGTATGCAGGTCATAAATATGAAAAAATGACAATGTTGAGAATACGATCAGATCATAGAAAGGAGTTCAAAAACGCAAGTTTCAACGACTTTTGTGAGAAATATGGTATCATGCAAGAGTTTTTAGCACCTTAAACTCCTCAACATAATGGAGTTATTGAGAGAAAAAATAGAACTCTTCAAGAAATTGCCACATCTATGTTAAATGAAAGAAAAATATCATTGAGGTTTTGGGTTGAAGTGGTAAGCACAACATGCTACATATGCAACCGAGTATAAACCTTAGAAGTAACTTAAACAAGACATCCTATGAACTTTAGAATGGAAAGAAACCAAATATCAACTATTTTCATGTGTTTGGTAGCAAATGTTATATACTAAGAGATTGAGAACATCTCAGAAAGTTCGAGAGTAAAAGTGATAAAGGGATCCTTATTGGATATTTAATTTATAGCAAGGCATATCATGTGTTTAGTCAAATAACCAAGATAGTGATGTAATCCATAAATGTTGTCGTGGATGATGTTCGTCAGATAATTGATAAAGTAGTTGAAAAAAATCTCCAAAACTAACCTCATGAATCAGCTAAAAAACGCAAAGAAGCAAGATTCAAAAACTGCCCAGATCTACAGTTAGTTGTTGCTGGTGAATAAACTGTTCAGACAAAGGATAATTCAGTTGTTTCAGATGAAGAAACCAACCAGGCACCTGATACTGAAATCATTCTTTTGAAGTCAGTTGTTTCAGATGAAGAAACCAACCAGGCACCTGATACTGAAATCATTCTTTTTAATAAAGAAAACACAAGGGAAGATGATTTTAACGAGAATCCACCATCAAGAATTAGAAGAAGTCATCTTATTGAGAATGTAATTGGAGAAGTTAATGATAGAAGGAAGACAAGAGAGAGAAAAAGGATAGATTAGTGGGAACCAATTTTATAACACTTCTTCATTAAAACCTAAAAATATGAAAGAAGCCTTACAAGATGAGTTTTGGAAGGCAGCTATATAAGAAGAATTGATGCAATTTGCTAGTAATGATGGTTGGGAATTGGTGCCAAGGCCATTGAATATGAATGTGATCGGAACAAAATAGGTATTTCACAATCAAACTGATGATAAAGGCAACATGACTAGAAATAAAGCAAGGCAAGGTTAGTCACTCAAGGTTATTCTCAGATTGAAGGAATTGATTTTGACAAAACTTTTGCACTTATGGTAAGACTTGAATCAATTACACTATTATTGGGTATATCGAGTGTGAAAGACTTGAAACTTTACCAAATGGATTTGAAGAATGCATTCTTGAATAGGTTTATACAAAAAAGGTATATGTTAGGCGGCTGAAAGGTTTTATTTATTTATTACATACTGATCACATTTTCAAGCTAAAGAAGACTTTTTACGGTATCAAACAAGCGCCGAGGGCTTTGTATGAAAGGCTTACTCAATATCTACTCAAGTAAGGCTGTGAACGAGGTAGTGTTGACAAGACTTTATTTGTTAAAAAATTCAAATCTAATTTGATGATTGCACATATTTACATTGATCATATTGT
Organism: Erythroxylum carthagenense; assembly: GCA_026413575.1. Taxonomy (NCBI): domain Eukaryota; kingdom Viridiplantae; phylum Streptophyta; class Magnoliopsida; order Malpighiales; family Erythroxylaceae; genus Erythroxylum; species Erythroxylum carthagenense. The sequence goes on along the minus strand of JANZLD010000006.1, from coordinate 13,152,821 downwards.
ATTTGGTTCCACTCATTCGGAGATGATGAATGAATTTGCGGAGTTGATGACGCATGAATCTGTGGGTTTAACAGTGAAGGATGGTATCTTCGTATAACAAACTAAATATGCGAAGAATTTAATGAAGTTTGGCCTTGAGAAAGTACGACATGTTAGGATTCCTATGAGTATGTCTACAAAGTTGAACAAAGATGATAATGGAAAAAGTGTCGATGTAAGCTTATATAGAAGCATTATCAACAATCTACTTTATTTAACAACAAGTGGACCAGATATCTGTTACAGTGTTGCAAATTTGAAAGGGACAACATCCATAATTTTCTATCTTTCATTTTTGGTTATCGCTAACTGCACTATCTTTCCCTCCTTTCTTTAGTTTGAAATTCTATTTTCGTTTTGTGTTTGCTTTCTCCCTCTTTCACGATAACTTAGTGTCTCGTACTACATTGCTTTCTCTCTCACTTGGTCTCTCCACCGATGTTTACCTTCTTCATCTTCATTGGGCATTTTTATTTATGGAGCTACCATGGGAAAATCAAAAGGTCAAGCTTCCTTTTCCCATTTGGAGTTGTCATTGACAACCTCACTCCCCTTCACCGTTGGCCCTTCTCGGCATCCTAGCTATCTTCGACAAAACCCACCTCGTGGGAGATTATCAATTGGTGTCGACTCATCCTCAATAGTGCGCATCGACAGTCCTGACCCTTCCTCTATTTGGGAACAACCACCATTCGATGTTGATGTGTTAAGGATGTTGTCTTTTATGGTAAAGGTGTCTACCTGTGATTCAGAAGAGGCTCCAGTCGAGACTGTTACTTCAGTCTCTATGATTGGGTCTCCACCGACTGCCTCTCCATATGTTCCCTAGAGATTGGTCAAACAAGTATCTCGAAAATTAGCCCAACCCTATAGCAGATAGTTTCTTGTAAGAATTTCAATTGATGAAGCTCTATCATACAAGTTGTACTCTTCCATTGCAGAACAGAAATGGGACTCCATTGCAAATATTGAGTTTGTTTTCGATCATCCCAGTAATCTAGATAAATATCAACAATATTGTCTGGATGTGTTGTTAACTGAAAGGAATTTATTGACTATTGCTTTATTGCCTCAATATTATGATCCTAAATTGGTTAGGGAATTTTACTGTAATCTTGACAAGGATGTCTTGAATGAATCTGTGTTGCGCCATAATGTAGTGTATGTAATTGGTACTGTGGTTTAGTTTGATACAAATCAATTGAATATATTTTTTGTTTGGTTGCCTAGTGCCCATGCAGTTATAGTTTATCCGACTTAGGCCAAATTGATTTATGTTATAGGCGTCGGGGCACATTTTAATTTAGTAAGCATCATCATTGAGGCAATGATTGCTATTGATAGCAAACCAAAATCTTTGTTGTATTTTTCATGTTTTATTACACAGTACTTTTATGCCTATAGTGTATCTCAAATGGATTTGAATGTTATTGAGCCTGTGTCTTTGCTCAATATTTTGCATTGGATATTAAATGTGAACAAGCAAGATTGAGTGATTGATTTTCCTTAATCATCTTTTGGACCAACTGAGCCATTTGCTGCAACAAATGTTAATCCAAATGATGCTTTATTTGCCGAGATTGATACGATCGAAGGTGTCTTCCAAACAGGGTTGGATGCGCTTCATCGACTAAAGCAACGAGTTCTTCATCGTGTGGTTGATTCTTAGCTTTGCCTTTTAACATTTTTTTTGCCAAGGGGGAGAATGGTTATTTCCTTGGAGAACTTAGATGATTATTGGTTGTTTTATTCATTTGGAATTATTGTTGCTTTAGTTATTTGAAACTGACTTATATGAATTTGACGAACTACTGTTATGTGAATTTGATGTCATTGGCAAGTTATTTGGAACGTGATGTTCGATTAAAGGAGAGTTCCTATGTGTTATGTGTACTTGATGATATGTGTCCAATTATCATCTTAAGGAGAAGTTTTGATATGTGACAAATAATGTCAAACAGAGGAGAGATTATTAAGATATGTGTTATAATATTTTAGGCGTTATTTGTAATTAGATAACTTTAATTATTTGAGGAAAATTATTTAAGTGAGTATGAAAATGAGGTTTATTTGATATAAAAATCCTACTTATGATAGGATTTAATTGAAATCAAATCACTATATTTTGACCAAGATAAGGTGCAAATTTTTGATGATTTTAAGCTCTTTTTGACAGCCTATTTCGATAGTTTTTATCTATTTAAGGCAATTGATTTTTTTTGCTACATTATCTACATTGGATCGTTGTTTTTCTTTGCATATTGCGTGAGTTTTCTGGGTTGATTTGTGTGGGAAAAATGACTAAAACATGGTGACTTGGTAGTGTAATTTCAAATATCTTGAACTATTTTTAAAGGTTGATTTTATTGTGATTATGTCCAGATTGTGAGCTGCATTTTTCTCCAAGGTTGCATGATTTTTTAGGCTATCCATAATTGTGTTTGTTGCAAAAACCTCCAACAATCTAGGTGTGGTTGTGACTCTTTTGTTTATGATGTTTCGGTGATGAAACATTTGTTGTTTTGTTGAGTTTTCATAGTTACTGTGAGTGGCATATCTCAGTGACAATATTGAAAGTTTATAACAAATTTCTTGATAGACAACTTCCTATTCTTTCGTTAAAGAAGCTACATTATTAGGAGGTTGTTTTTCTTATCTCACGTGTCTTTGTTTATGTCCTTTATTGTTTTAATCACTTGAGTTGTTTTATTTCTTCTTTTTATTATCTAACACTATTGAAAAATCATCTGTTAAGGTTAGTACGAGGTGATCTTATTATTAGGTGTGATTTACTTTCACGAGTTGTGAAGATAAGGGATAATGTCAAGGATAGAGTGAGTCAGTTCTGTAATTCCTGGAATAAAACTATTGTTGATCTTTGATAAAATTGATTAAGTTGGATAAGGGTCTCGTAGACATAGGCATCGGATGCCGAATAGCATTACCAAATCTCAGATGTTGATTTGTTTACTTTGTGTTTAATTTTTCTCTTTTCGTTTGTGTTAGAAAGTTTACAGTTGTTAACACGGTTACTTTACATTTAACAATCACAAATGCACTTCAAAGCAACTGCGGCTGAATTAGAATTTTTGTAAAACTACTTCTTTTAATTTTCAGTTCAGAATAAGAAATTAAGATGATGTGCCATTGTTGACGTAAATAACTCAATACCAGCAACCAAACTATTTTTGCAGTTCTTTTTTAGTAATTAGTTACGCAATTCCAACTAACCAACCATGTTTTATATATTCCAACGTTAGACGAATCTACTTCAGAAGTGAATTAACTCATATAATAAAGACACAATTCAATTATAAACATTAATTCTGCAAGTTTCTTATAATTACTTCAGAGTTGCCGTAAGCGACGGGATGTTTTGGGTATCAAAAAACGGGGCACGCCTTAACATATACATTTTTGGCTGATGGACAAGATGCTAGTGGACAGTGTTCGAGGTCCACATCAGGATTTGAACCCCACCAGTGCAAGCTCAGGTTGTCGGCGCCTAGTATCATGTATAGAAGAACTGCCATGAACGCAACTCCAGCATCAAGAGCTGCTGATAGTACGTAATTGTACCTCTGCCACCAGCTCTTCTTATATCTGAAGATGAAAAAGTTGAATAATGTTCCGATCGCAATCCATGAGCTGTAGTTTATGGCTGTCGCCGGTGGCATCGCCGCGGTTGCACCTAGCAGAACCGGCAGGTTGATTAGGGGTATCCAAGATTGGCTTGGAAATGCCTTGTGCAAAAGCCATACTACAAATGGTCCTACTGCTCCTCCTAAGAAGAACCAGTTTAGTGCATAGTAGTCTCCAAGGGAGCCAAAAATTCTCTCCGGACCTACCAGACCCCAGATTACGGATGTGTCGAAAAACACTCGATCATTTGGGCATGTCCATGGACTGCTGTGTGGAAGGACATCATCTTGGCAAATATTTGGAATGTTATCCAAAAGCCACCATGCCACTGCAACGTTAATTGTTCCTGCAATCGTGGTTCCAAGGAACTGAATCGTAGCAATGTGGTTATCGTCAAGGATAGTCCGGACAAGGACAACAGATATACCAACAAAGAAGCGAGCATCGAGAATATTAAATCTTTTCACCTGAACGAGGAACATTGATTTTGGAGGTATCTTCATGTAATGGCCTAACTTGAAATCGCTAAGGAAGGAAATTGCCTGAGCCACACTCATGAATCCGTAGGTTTTAAAACACACATTGGCTATAGGCCTCCCCGGATATAAAACTCCCATTATGTACTCAGCTATAACATTAAGGCCTGGTGTCTGTTCACAGAATTAAGCATTATGGATCTACTAACTGGTAAAGAAAGTAAAAACAGTTGATTCCCAGATTCCCGAGCTCACCTGGTTTGTGGTAGCAGCAATAATGCTGATAGGAAGGGTGAATATAAAAGCAAGAGCAGCAGCTAAAAGCAGCCCCCACCAAGGCATTTGGACCTCATCTTTCCGGAAGATGCAAAGTGCAAGAGAAACTGCTATTGTCACAACCAGAAGCACGTAAAACCACCAGGAAGGTATGTCCTTGTAGTTCCTCATCAACCTTGTGTGAATATCCTCCCTCCTAGTGGACGAGGCTCGGTATCGATCATAAATTTCCCTGTAAATTACTTCTAATGAATTTTAGTAATTAATCACACAAACGTAGTAACTTAAATTCAAGTATTTCTTTTTGATCTTATATAACTAATATATAAAGTAAGAGATTTTTGTCTCCATTATTATATCTTTATTTACTAAAAATAAATAAATAATGAGACTGGTAAACTAATCGTACCTTCCATGGAAGAGTAGCACGTGAGTAAGAGTAGCTGTAATAGTAGCAAATCCTACCCCATAGGTAATGGCAAAGAAGGCACTCAAATGAACTTTCCCAATCTTCGCATATTGCACCAAATCCAACTGGAGCTTATCATTGACGATGGCTGTCGTATTGTACACTTGACCTTGAGAATCGAACAAATGTGACGAAAATATGGGAAATCTTCTGGCACCATACGCATTTAAACCCCAGAAAGCAATTGGAGTCACCACATACAATACCAGCGCGTATCCTATGAAGACATTTACAATGGCGAAAAAGGGACTAAGGAGAGGACTGAACAAATAGGAAGCTACAGTTGACCAATCCAGCGTGAAGGTCCCAATCCCTAGTCCTTTCAGTCCGGACCCTAGTTGCTGAGCAGTCACCGACTTTGGGAAAACCCAACACAGCACTGCCATGCTTTGAAGTGTCTGGAAGAAGTACCCTGGGACCATATACCAAAGGAAGCTACATAACAGTGCAATCATAAAGAACTTCTCGCGAGAGATTCCATGCTCCTCCTTGCCATTGTCTTCTGTTTCATGCATTGTTCTGCCATTTTGAATAAAAAAAACAGTGGAAACAAAATTGAACTTTGTATCAATTTTCATATCAACTTGTGATTAGTGTTATCCTTCAAAGGGAAAATGCTAATTGATCTTAAAGAATATAATTATGCTAAAAATATTGGTCTTCATTGACATATGGTATAATTTAAAAAAAGGGTGTCATTGTCTATTTAAACTCTTAAGTCTTCATTTAACATCAATTTTGGTCAAATTTTTCATCTTTCTATTAAGATTGGATTATTATCTAGTTTTCTTACAGTTGATTTCCTAATAATCTCGCTGGTTGATTAGGAGAGAGTAAGTCGAGAGATACACAACACGCGTCGAAACTCAGAAGTGCCAATGGTCTAGATCCAAACAGACTGTAAGTATGACGTACAAAAAAGTTTGAAAAAAGAGAAATATCAAGAAAAGTAGACTGGTAACCAGGAACCATTACATACGTTCCGGGACCCCCAAAGAAATCGACCTTGGAACATTATGATAATGGGCTAACGTTTAGCTTTCAAGAAGAGTACTGATGTCTATGCGTCAGGACAGACGAAAAAAGTAAGAATCGCATGCGAGAGGTATTATGAGTGATAGGTTGGATACTTTAACATGGTAGATTTCTTCAAGACACGAAGAACTTGACTGAGAACGGAAAGCAGGCATGTGACCGGTTGGATTACTTTTAACTCAGTAGAATTCTTCAAGACATGAAGAACTTTTCCGAGAACGGAAAGTAGACATATTTTAGGATCTCTCGTATTCAACTTTAGTTGGCCATGACTAAAAGTTTAAGGACATGGCAGTATTTGTAAACTCCCCACTGTCATTGAATAGGTAGATGCTTATGTTTGTCGAACGTCAAGAGCTTCATATATAGTTTTCCACATACAATATATACGTACGTAAACAGATACCCATGTAGGGCGGAAACGTCACGTGAATATAAAAGTAAGATATTTTTTTACTTCAAAGTAGCAACTTCAAATGGGTAGAGTCTTTTCTTGGAACTGTTGCATATGTTTTGTTTCTTTGCTATTTTTACTTTTATACCAAAGAACGTAATGTCATCTATTAGAGTAAAGCTCCTTTCTATTTGCTTGAGGACAAGCAAACGTTTAGCATAGGGGAGTTTGATAATTTGTTGTTTTTGTTATTTTCTAGATTTATTTTGTCATTATTTTTATATTAATTGTTATGAATTTCTTTAATTTTTGGTGAAATTGTACTGCTCTGAATATTTTTCTTGATTTTGCAGGTTTTTACCCGAATGTTACACTGATCGTGTGAATTTCACACAGTTCGTGTAAGTTGAAGAGATGCGCCAAGTTTACCCGAATGTTACACAGACCGTGTGAAATTCACACAGTCCATGAAAAGCAGTTAATTTTGATGATTCCGAAGTTTTAAAAAGGTGGGGAGAGAAAGATCTAGGGGGAGAGGAGGAGAACAAGGATCGGAAGATTAATTGGGGAGATCGAGAGATCAAGATTGAAGACAAAAATTGGAGTCCCTTTTCTTTCCTTTTTCCATTCTCTACTCTATCCTTCATGTTGTTGTTTGTAGTTCATTTAGTTTATTTATTGTTTAATTCAATTATGGACCTTTAAATTTCTTTGTTCTAGGATATTTATT
>JANZLD010000006.1:12970755-12985688 GCA_026413575.1 Erythroxylum carthagenense | reverse complement strand
GAAAAAAAAAATGAAGCGACTTTAGTTAAGCTGTGATTCGTTCGTTATGAGTTGGGTTCCGGAAACGGGTCCCAACACGAACAACTAAAATTGACATGATAAAATTGAAATTTAGGTTTGAGAAGCCCTATATGGTTCAAAAATTAAATTGATATTAAGTTGAATGTATAAAAAGTTTTACTTGATGTAAATAATTACCAATCAAGTGGTAATTCATACCTGGATTCCTTAAGTACCTGCAAATGTTTTACATTTTCCTCTTTAATAAATAGCCGATTACTTTTCTATGTCTTAATATCAGATTGACTGATGCTTTCAACTATTTGAAATATGTATTTTTTTCTCAATTTTATTCATGCACTATATTTGAAACTCAACATCTTTTACTGTCATAAGTTTATGTATATTAGTACTAAAGACACATACGTTCATTATACCTTCTATTTACTAAGCTATACCTTTTATTTATTGGTCAATTTTTAGCTAACTACTGAAGTTTAAATTCAAATTTCCTAAAACATTTTCTAGGCTTAGTTTTAGCAATTGTGTTGTGCTTTCTAATTCTGATGCCACTTATCTTTTGGATTGTTAACAGGTTATGCATTTTTTGAAGTGATTTTGTTAAAAATTTTAACTTATAATGATGCAACCATTGCTATGCAGTCATAAGAAGAAACGTGCAAAGCAAGTTAAAAAATTGATGTAGAGTGGAGACTTTTAGATCTTGAGAAGGTTGAACCTTTCCAACTCTTTGTCAAAACTAGAGAATTGACATGCTGCTTATACAAAGATAGAGTTAAACTCAGCAATGAAGCTTAAGTCTACTTTATGACATCAGCAACGATGCTTAAGTCTACTTTATCACATCCAAAATAATAAGGTAGAATTTAGGAATGGTGGTTGTGGCCATTGACAATGTTTTCTTAGCTGTAATGACTGCATTCTTATACAATTATTAATATGGAATAAGGAATCAAAATGGATGATGTGTTTGGATCTTTATTCCTAGTTTGCGTAATTGTTTCAAATTTAACTATTTGGATGATGTAACCTTCTTGTTTCAACATTTTGTTTGGTCTTGCTGCAATTATCATAACCTTCTGTCTATGTGATCTAACAAAATTTAAGTAGTAGTTTAGTTATGAAAAAGTAAAGGCTCACCACACTTTATGAAGTTGGAATTCAATTTTTTTTATAAGATTCTGATATATTAAAAAAATTAAAGAATTGTTAAATAAATAAAATTCATAAATAATATTGAATAATTATTAAACAAATAAGATTTAAAAAATTTTGTATTTTAAAAAATTATTAAAATTATTAAATTATTAAATTAAAATTATTTTTGAAAAAATGAAAAACTTAATAATTAAAAAATAATACTACCTGTGACGTTTTTGTATAATCGCCATAGATAGCATTCCATGACGTCTTTTCCGTGATGTCTTAAAAACGTCGCAGAATGTGACTTTTCATGATGTTTTAAAAAATGTTGCAAAATGTGACTTTCTATGACGTTTCAAAAAAATGTCGTAGAAAAACCAATATTTTAGTGACGTTTTTAAAAATGTCACGGAATGTTCGTATTTTTCGTGACGTTTTATAGGAAACATTGTAGAAACCTTTTTCCTACGCCACATTTGACAACGTTATTTGTGACGTTTTTTAAAATGTCACAAATTGTATTCTATGACTTTTTAAAAATTTGGTGACGTTTTTTAGACATTGCAAATTGTGCTGTTTTCTTGTAGTGTATCTAAAATTCAAGTTTATCAGCACTGAAAATTTACAATGAAATTATAAATCCAACAAACCATGTAATGAGATTTGAAACAAAATATAGATTTATATGGATTTACTTACTCAACACATGTTAATTGTAAGAGATTGGTATTAAACACTGTCCATATAATATTAATAGTCAATTTTAGGCAATTAAAAATTTATTTGAAATGAACGAGCAATGTATAAGCTATGAACAATATATGTAGCATATTAATATAGTTTCTTTAAATATAAAATAGAAGAAAAATATCTTATCATAATTGCATGATCACAATTACATTATTTTGGTTATAGAAAAATAGTAGGAGAATAATATGAAATCACTACAATTATGAGAAAGATACTTTAAAATCTTCAAGTTCTATCTTCGTTTCTAAGCTTAACAGCAAAGCAATAGCGAACTTGTCTTAAAATTTGCAAACAATAGTAAATGCAAGAGTCTTGGTCATGATATTAGTGATTTATGCTTTAGCTGGAATATGATGGATGAAGAGAACTTTCTTTGCAATCTAAGTCTATGAAAAAATAAATATTAATTTTAATATGCTTGATACAAGCATAAGAAAATGTATCTACAGTAAGGAACATCAATAAGATTATCATATAATGAGGTGGGTTTTATATTAAATAAGTCAATTTCACCAGGAAGAGATGTGATCTTACATAATTTAAGATGCAAATGCAATACTACATGTATTCAACTAATATAATGAGTACCATTGGGTTGTTTATTTGCACTTTAAGAAATAAGATTAGATCTAAAGAAAATGCACTAGCTAGAGGTAGATGATATACTCTAGGACAACCAACCAATCAGCATTAAAGTAGGCAAGGAGATGAGGGTTAAGGTTTTAGCTAAATGTAGGCCATGAGAGGTTATTGATTGTAAATATCAAAGAATCCATGTAGGCCATGAGAGGTTATTGATCGTAAATATCAAAGAATCCATTTAAGTACAATATAGTGAATGTCGATAGCATAATGAAGAAATTATGAGACTTTCATAACAATAAATTAAATATCAATAAGGAACAGACAAGGGTACTAATGAGTACTACGGTGATATGGTATTCAATAGGATTAGAGAGGGAAGTGTCATGATTCTTAGAGAGAGGTAGGATGTAAGTTATAGATGTTGGTATAGATTTGGAATTTGAAAGATAGGTATGAGTGAGAAGATCTTAAGTGAATTTTGTTTGTGTAAAGAGAATTCCATTTGGTTTGAATTTAGCTTCAATTATAAGGAAGTAATGAAGGGATCTAAGGTATTTATTATAAAAGGTATTATTAATGTTACTGATAAGATAGAATATGAAGGATTATGAAGAATTTGTAACCAAAATATCATCCATGAAAATAAAGAGGAATGTGGTGTCAATGAGGGTGGAATGAATAAAGAGAGGTGTTGGATTCTGAGGGATTAAAGTTGAGGTCAAGAAGTTTTGAACTCCATTAATAAAACTAAGTATATAGAGCCCGTTTGAGACCATAAAAGACATTATATAGATGATAGACCTAATGGGGATGATTGGGATTAACAAAACTTGGTGGTTGAATCATGTAGAACATTAACATGGAAAAAAGTATTATTTACATCAAGTTGACAAATTGGTCGATTTTTAGTGACAGTTATTGTGACAATGATCTGAATAATGGTTAGTTTGATAAAAAGGCTAAACGTGTCAATATACTCAATGATGAGAGATTGGTGATATCCTTTAATAACTAGACAAGGTTTATAGCGCTTCGTAGAGCCATTTAGTTTATTTTTTAGTATGGATGACCAATTTACAACCAATAATGTTGATATTAGGTGGAGAAGGGACAAGGTCCAAGTTTGGCTATAATATTGGGTTTTAAACTCATCTTATACAACTTGATACTAGTGGAAGAGTTTTTTTAGTTTGGGTGAATGAATTAGGATCAAATTCTTGAGTGGGGGTATGATAGGTGACATAGTAAGAGAAGTTACAAGGCATAAAAGTTTTGTCTCAAGTTTGAGTAAACATTGGATGTTGATGTATTGAGGGTGGTAGAGGTTAGAATGGATTAAGATAGAGGTAGTTTATAGAGATATAGATTGTGTACATGAAAGTAAAAATGGTGGAAGTAAAGGTAAGGATATTTGAATGGAGGATGAAGGATTAGTTGTAGAAATAGTGAGTGTTTAAACTTATAGAAACTCTACTTTAATGAAGTAAAAATGTCAAGAAATATAAATTTCGTTGGTTTTGGGGTCAAAGCAATGATAACCTTTGTATTAATAGATATTTGAGGAAAAAACATACGACATGAACTTGGGCTTAAGTTTGTCAAATTGTTTGGGTCTAAAAATAATGACATCTAAACACACAAAGATGGGACATGTTATGTTTGGCTAAAAAAGGGTGCCATAATATGAGTTATAATTGATAATAGGTATAGAAAAAAGGTTTATGAGATACATGGTAGTAGAAAAGGCTTCATACACAAAAAAACTTTAGAAAGAGAGGCATGAATAAGAAGAGTGAGGCAAGTTTCTAATTTGTTGAATTTTATAGTCATCAAGTCCATTTTGTTGGAGAGTGTGAGGACAAGAGAGATAGTATGAAATTCCATGAGTTTTAAGGTTGCAACCAGGCTTTTGATGAGTTCATTAGATCCATCACATTAAAAAATGTTGATGGTGGTGGGAACCATGCTTTCAATGTGAATTTTAAAGTGTTAAAATTAGTGAATGACTTATGGTTTATAAATTAAAAGATAGATCATGTTAAATTAATAAAACAATTTGATAAAGATAATGAAAAAATGATGCGCAAAGACAATCAAGTACTTTTACATTAGAAGCATAAAATGCATAAGTTTATCACATAAAGCACTTGACAATTAAGAAAGAGTTTTATTTCAAGGATGTCCACGATAATGATGTAAAATGTCAAAGAAAACATGACAGGTTATGAGAGCAATAAAATTATTGAAAGCTTAAGGGATTTATATGGAGTAGAGATTACTGTAGATATTGCTTTAAGAAGTGATATCTTAGTTTATAAATCCTTCATAAAATAGCAACAATGGTCATACTCAATAGAAGAAGAATTATCTTTAACAAATTTGGAAACAAATAAAAGATTATAGGTGAGTTGGGGATAATTAAAATATCACAAAGAAAAAGAGGCTCAGGGTGTATATAGCGAGTTAGTGTGATAGTAGATGTAATCGAAAAAGTGCTATTATTACTAATGAACACTTAGTTGGATCCTTCATATGGTCTCACATATTCAACAAGTTATAAACTAAAAGCCATATAGTAGGTCACAACTATGTTTAGTAACCATTCAACTATGTTAATTAAGGTAAGATGGGTGCTGATGGGTTCATTTTGAAGCTTCATAGTGGTAAAAGTAATTTGAAGGTGATTTGAAGAGCTAGGTTGGGCATTATGGGATTCACAATACCTTAATTGACATCTTCCAACAATATAACCTTATTTGTAACAAATTTGGTATTTATGAGTGTTTTTTTGTGTAATTAGGCCAAATGGGTTATTATACTAGGCTAAATAATGTTGCTTAAAATAAAGGTAGGTTATAGGTTTTGCATGTTTGGCACGATGAAATAGAATTTTAGTTAGTCTAATGAACCTAATAGATGAGGTAGTGGGATAATTGAAAATATGGAGTTTAGTATTTGCTAAATTTAGATATTAGTTACTTTTTGTTTTGTTGTTACGATGGTGGTTGCCTCATTGGTCATTATTTTCGTAAGTTCTATTGCTAAGATTTATAACCACCACAAATATAGTTTCAGGTAAGTCGACATTAAGGGAATGGTAGTTAGTAATATGTTGTTCATAGAGAAGGAGTTTGGCACAGAGGTCTAAGAATAAAGGTAGAGTGTCGTGGTTATCCATAATGGTGACAAAGGATTTGTAGTTTAATATTGGTTTACTGAAAGCAAATAAAACAAGATATTCGTTAAAAAAATTAAATCTTCAATAATGGTGAGGTCTTCAATGGTGGGGGAGAGAATTGATAAGTACTATATGATAGAGGAGTCACCTTGCTTAGTAGTGTGGAGATGACATTATAAAAGTGACGCTGGGTGGTGATTTATTATAAAAATTTGTATGTTAAAGGTTTTCTAAAGGTACAAGGTGTGGTGCATCTTAGAGTTATTAATGAAATAGCAAGAGAGAGAGTTGTAGTCAAACAATAATAGATAAGTCGCTCCATCTTTAACCACTAAGGGAATTTGGGAGATTGGTAGTCAGGGATGGACATGCTAAGCTTTAGAGGTGGTGGATGCTACACCTCAATATAACCAAATAGGTCACAGGTAAGTGTATTGATTGTACTTGGTTTCTCCAAATCAAATAATAACTTACACCAAAGGTGATAGTGATGAAAATTACTATGTTGGTAATTAAAAGTATTGTGATTGTCAGAGTTTGAGTTATGGTGTTTGGTGTCAGATTTAGAGTTAATGGAAAATAATATCTTACGGATGATGAGTGGAATGGGTGATTAAAATTGTTAATAGGCAAGGAAAAAATGTTATGAGCTCTTAATACCATGAATGTACAATGTATAAGCTACATTTTCATTAATGAAAAAGAAAAATATACATATCCAATTTATACATTTTCTTTAGGTGTACAAATAAAAGAAAAACATCTTATCATAATTAAATAATCATAGTTACATGATTATAGTAAGTGAAGATTTAATTTAAAGACAACTCAAATTTTGAATTTGAATTCAAGCTATTATTACTTTCAAAAATGGGTTGAGAAAATATTAGCCTTGTGAAGACAAAGACATAGAAGAAGAAAAATATTTGCCCTAAAAAAAACTACTCACCAAAATAAAAAATAGGTATAAATTTGGGTTATACAAATACATATAAGAAGTCAATAAAAGAAGGTAAAAGCATGAATTAATATAAAGTAGTTGAGGCACAATTGTAACCTTTGAATGCTAGTTTTAATCAAATCCTAAAATATATATGAAGAAAAGACCTAACAAAACTAAAAAAACCAATACCATTAACGAACCGGTAAATATTATATACTTGTTTATTATAAAAGACCTGACATAGAGGAATGCATAAATGTAAAGAGGAGAATGAAGAGTTACTGTGAAGGGGGAACTTAAAGCAATTCCTATTGAATCACTAATGAAATAAATCCCAAGAATGTGAACCTATCCAAAAATAAAATTACAAGCCTAGGTACAAGAGCACAATATAATGCTTATGAAGCTATAAAAGAAAAGGATGTGATACCATAATAGAGAACATTATAAATGAAATAATTAGATAATATCTAAGATTAGTGTAACTTACCTTAAAATTTTAACTTAGAAGAGTTATAAGAAGACATATATTAATGTAAGATCAATTATAAAGAGGAGAAAAGCAAGCCAAATAGGATTTGAAGATGAAGAAAGAGTATAGTTTCTTAATCAACATAAAGATGTTATTGTCATTAAGTAATGATATCTAATTATAAGGTGAAGAGAATATCAATAGATAATAGGAGCTTGGTTGACACCTTATTTCATAGCCTCTTCTAAGAAATAGGGCTACAAAATATTTAATTAAATCTAACATATTCATCATCAATCAGTTTCAGTAAATACTTGATATATTATAAGGAAATATAATTTTGCTAGTAACGTTAGGGATATATTAAAAAGGACAAGAAATATAGTTTCATGGTTTTCACTTGGATACCCACAAATATGTGTGAAATTGATATGAAATTGATAGTGCATAGATGAAACATAAATCCTAAATTCGAACCTATGAAATAGAAGAAAAAGGTCATCCTCAAAGCGAGACAATAGATGATATAAGAAAAATTTATAATTAAGGTTAGTTTCATTAAGAATTTTGAGTACCTATAATGGTTAGAACACATTGTGATAATCATAAAGGCAAATGACAAATAAAGGATGTGTGTGGACTTCATACATTTGAACAAGGTGGCTATGTTTTTATAGATGCATGCTTAAGTTATAACAATATTTAAATGTTTGGGCCAAACTAGCGTAAGATAATCTTTCATTACCTATAATAAGATCTACTACTATTGAGTGATGCCTTTCAAACTAAAAATGTTGGTTTAATGTACTAGATATTAGCAAATATCAATGGTATGATAGTAAAGAACTATAAACAAATAAGGTCATACCATATACTTGCCTGGAATTTTTTTCCACCATATGAAGGTACAAAATGAAGATATAAAGAAATATGTGTTCATTTTTAAAAATTTCTTAGTCTTTGTGGTATGCCACAGAGAAATAAAGGAAAATCCTTGAAAGATTATAATCATTATCAACATGGCAACTATTAAGATCAATAAAAACTTCAAAACTTGTAAAACGGATAGTTAACTTAGCACGATTCGTATTCAATTCTATGGATAAGTATTTGCCCTTTTCTTTCAATTTTAAGACAACTAAAAAAATTAAATGGAATGCAAATTGTTAAAAAGCATTCAAAGATTTAAAGGAGTACCTCAGGAATCCCTCACTCCTAGCTATGCCACTGTATATCAAAGACTTGTTCTTAAACATGTTCATTTCTAAAGAAGCCATATGTAAAGTTCTAGTAAGAGATATCAATAATCAAATGATAATTTTTGACGTAAGCAAAATTTTATAATGCCTTGAGTTAAGATATTTGAGCATCACAAAACTCATTTTGGCATTAGTTATGATAGATAAAAAGTCTATATATTACTTTTACACATATGTTATAAATGTAGTCACAAATATGCCTCTCCAATATAACTTTCATAGATATGAAGTTCTAAAAAGAATGTTCAAGTGGAGTTTTGAATTAAGTGAATAATCCACTATATCTTGAGAAGATTCATAAAGTTACAAGTGATTGCAATCTTTATAATATTATTTAAAGGATTAAAAGCCAAAAAAAAAGATCTAACATTGATATAATGGATCATTTATATAAATGGAGCATTTAGAGAGGAAGGAAGTAAAGCTAGTGTGTGCTTACAAGGAAACTATAATATAGTCATCAAATCTGAACAATGTTAAAATTACTTAATAACTAATAATATGACATAATATGTTATAGTGTTGTGTTCCCTTAAGTTTGCAGGTATCAAGCAAAAAATATACTCCATAATACATCCTTAAATCATTAACTTAGTTAAAGTGACATACAAAACTATCCTTTAAGAGTCAAAAATAAAAGTAACTCAAATAAAAGAGAATTATCTTGAACAATTGTCTAGTATATATTGAGCATACATAACTATTCCAAGGATCACCATAAGAGAATCTTATTTTACTTTAGGCATTAGAGTTGAAATATTAATCTCTAAAATTGAAATCTATGAATAGCCGACTTTTAGGAAGGAGGGAAAAAAACTTACAGTTCCAATTAGATCTTGTTACAAAAAAAAGGGAGGAAGGAATGATTCAAGAAAAGTAACATACCAACAAAAGGTACAAGTGCTCAACTTATGAAGAACAATAAATCATGACCTAAAACAATGTAGTCTAGTCTTCAGACGAATATATGTAACATATAGATTGGAAGCAAAGGGAAAGTTTGTCGTAAATTCGATTTATCTATATAAAATTCAAAAAGTTGTCATACCTGATACTTATCATTTGGATTAATAAGACAACAGTGAGATATCCTAAATATAAAACAAACAACACTTAAGACTATTATTTGTAATATATTTATTTTAAATTTGTTTTCTTTATTTCTATCTATTGGTCTATAATGGCACCTAACGGAAGTTAAATTGATTACTAGTGAAAATTTTAAATTTATTATTTAAGAACATAATTTGATCAAATTTAAGGAGAGTGATATTAAGAAATAGCAATGTAGTTAAGTATGATCATACAAATATCATTATATATATCATAGTTTCTTAAGCTTGAAAGAAATTCCATAATATGAGAAGCACTCCCAAAAACACCTTAGCCTGTATCTACAAAAAATATTTATGGTAAAATACCCTTCCAAAATATACTAAGTTGAAAACTCATCCAAATTATTCATTATTAAACAAACAAACCAAAAGAATATCTAAAATAATTATTTTTGAAAACACACTAGAATATTTTAAGTATAATTTGAATCCTTTTATTTAAGTTACAAAATTCATTTTTTAACTTTGTACTCCTTTCATGTGAAATATTCACTCTGGTTGTTATAATGGTCTACAATTAAACTCCTAATCTTCTTTTCAAGAGAATTAATATGTTTGCTCATCTTAGTTATCTCCTTTTTCATTTTTGTCCTTCACATAAGCTAACTCCTTCATAATCTTCTCATTTTGTTACAACAACTCCGTGTTGCACTAGAAAAAACATATCCATCTCAACATAAGTCACTTAATACAAATCACAATTTAGTTAATAGATTGAATTATAATAATATAATTATTACCAAATGTACATAGTCAAAGTTTTCTTAAATTCAAAGTAAAAAAGTGCTTTAGATGATAATGGATGGTCTCCTATAACTTATTGTATATGATTTTTTTTTTGTACTTTATAATGACCATTCCTTTAAAAATCTAATGCCTAATCTCATTTTGTCCAAAACTGAAATGATCCACTTCCGCATTCTAAAGAGGATAAAATGTCCCATCTTTAGATCTAACATTCTTCCCTTTATGTTATTTTCAGGGAGCAATATGAGGCATTAGCCCAGAGTTCCATATCATTTTTTCTTCTTAGATAAGTCAAGCCATTCAATTATAATTAGTAGATAATATCCTACTAAAGTCCATCATTATTAAAACCATGGTCATTTAGTGTGAAGAATATAATGATATAAAGTTAAGGTAAATATTTAGATGAAAAATATACAGACCTGTCAAACTATAATACATCCAATTAAAAATTCTCTTCTTAATAGTTGTTTGTTTAAGGGAAAGTTTTTTTAATTCAATAAAGCTTTATCTTGAAGCTTAAGTAGCTCACCGAATTTTATCCTCTTATTAAAATATAAATTTACTTCCCTTAAACTTGCCTAAACTCTTAATTAGTACTATCTTTAAGAGAGAGAAAAATGACTTATGATCTCTAGCCATAAGTTTCCTTTGGGGGTTTAGCTAGATACATACTAGTTTTGGCATTAAGACTATACCAATCGACTAGTCTTACGTAAGATTTTATTTGGAGTATATATTTAAATAATCTTAGGGTAAGTTTGATACTTCTCAAATGGAAAGTTGTAAGGAATGATGTAATATGGTATAATATCAAGGGCAAATTTGGTTAATATTTATGCTTATATCCTGATAGTTAAAGTCATTTGAAGTAACGTCATTCAATATTTGAAGTTGTTAAAGTAAGCTCCTACTTTATCAATGTAAGAATGAAAAATATAAAGGAATTGGTAGCTAATCTTTACAGATGTAAGAATGAAAAATTTTAACTTGATACTTTTGAAAGATCTAAACCTAATTTTACCTACATATTTGTTCAACGTGAAAATCTAAACCTAATTTTACCTACATATTTTTTCAACGTGATAATTTCCCATATTTTTATGAATGGTTTTATAAGCATATTAAAAGATGAACCAATATTATGCACACTACGGTGCAAATTTGTCAATGTCAATCTTAAAAGCAGACAAACCAAGGCCAAAATTTGCACATCAAAGATACAAATCTCTATATGGAGAATCCACAAATAATGTTGAGCCAATAGTTCATATGCTAATAGGTAGATTTGTTAATAGAGATCGTGTAAACAAAAATGAAGAGTTAGAATCGTAAGAAACAGATTTATCAATGGTGATTGTGTAATCAAAATTAATCAATAGTTCACACATTAAGGACACATATATGCCAGTAGAGATTATAAACAAAGATGAGCCAAGATTTAATATATTAAACATATAGATCAATCAGTGGTAATCGTGATAATGAAGATGAAGAGTTCGCATGATAAGATATAGATTGACTAATGATGATATTGCAAACAAAGACGAACAAGTATTTTACATAGTAAGGATGAAAATTTGCATATGGTGATTGTATAAACAAAAATTAACCAATAATTCACATAAAAATTATAGAACTATCAAAGGCAGTTATGTAGTGACATCATAAAAATACTAAAACAAATGTTAAAACACTTAAAAGATCAGACACAATGTCAAAATAAAAATTTGATGCTAGAATTAAAATAAAAAACACAAATCATCAAAAGCATTAATAAGATATGTTTACAAAAGGCCGTAAAATTTGTTCCCTTACATTAAAGGGTTGACCAAGCAATATGAAGTAACTTCATCATTGATAAGAGAGGGAACATTAGCAGTAGGCTTATTATTGCAATTTAGAAGCAATACTACAAATTCATCCTTATGATTATCATCCTTTACATTTCCTCTAGTGATGTTGGCTTTGACAAGCATATCTCTAAAGAGTAGGTCATTAACATTTAGGTTTGGATGTCTCACCCTCAACAGTATTCAAAAGCCATTAAAATCTTTGATGAAGGAGTCAATTATCTTTTCACAGTTGACTGATTAAAAAATCTTACTTTCTAAAAAATCCTTATAAATCTAAATCCTAGACAAATTAGTAGCTTATTGACACACAACCTCTTTGAGTAGCTTATTAGTTGTGGTGAGTTATTGAAAAGTAAACTCAAACATCCCAAAAACTTGGTTCAGCTATGCTACCTCTCTAGCATTGGTCTTTCTCAGTGTTGCAAGATATTTGTTCAATAACTTTATGTTACTTATCCACTAATCTTTCTTACAAATAAACCTCTCAATCTCTACAATAACCTAATCATTGCAAATAGCCAAAGAGTGTAAGGCCTTTAAGTAAAGGTGAATGAGGAAGGACAAGCACATTGATGATAAAGACATTCACACATATTAATGAACACACAACTCTAAGAAACTTACTCGAGCCATATTGTGCTTTTTTAAGGAACAAAGGGTTTCTTGTGTTCCCTTACCTAAACAATACTCGTTCCTAGGGAAACCATACCTTAACAAACCTACAAATCCACTCTACTAGTTCTAAAGACAAAATATTTGAAGTTTGTATCCCAGTGAGGGTAAAAAATCCTCTTCCTTAGGCTTGTTAGGAAGTAAAGGATGTATAATAGGTACGGTGGCAGCAGCGTTACCTCTTTGACAACTTCCACATGAAGGTTGTCAACTCATTTGATAGAGATGACCTCCTACCCCAATTGAGCATCTTTGTTCCTCTTCTTCAAGGTATCCATAATAGTACTTAATCCTTCCTTATTAGCTTATTCATTAACTTCTTTACAATGTTTTCTACATAATGAAAAAATGTTAAATAATTAGAGACCTAAAAAGAAATAAAGCAATAAAGGATGAAAATGTATGCATATTTGTATTTAAGACCCTAAATTCTTAGCAAGACGTCCTTTTCCAACATTGCTTCTTTTAGGATACGTAAAGATTCTTATACAACAAGATTCACACTAGATTATGTAGCGCTATGTGGTTTATATACCTCTGGTTAAATAGGGGATAACATCTTTTTATATAGCCCTAAATTCCCAACTACTTTTATCTTCTAAACTAAGGAACATAAACTTCTTCATCTATTTATATGTCCTTTAAGGGGAGAAAGAGAGCCTGATCCTAGGCTTAAAGTTGAGACTATACCATCCCAAATGCTTTCTTAAAGGCCAAATTTGATTCATAAATTTAAAAAGTTCTAAAGAAGGTTTAGCCTCTCTTAGCCAACAAATCACCATATAACATAAGACTATAATCTAAGAATGAGAGTATAACTACCTTCGACATAGGTCTAAATCATCAATAATATTGTGGACCATATAATAAAAACATATTTTTTGTTACTTTAATTAAACTTTAGTCAATTCATTCACATAATATCTTGAATAAAAAAAGAGAGATCACACAATTAAATCACCCAAAAATTCAATCTTTATTCTATTTTTATTTGGGTTTAACTAGATTTTAAAAATTTTAAAATAGTAGTTTATAGTATTCTTTTCTAAGTTTTACATTTTCTTTTTCTTTCTAGATTAAAAATAAATTATCTTGCTAATTTTGCGGTTAAGTGTTATAGCCTCATATCATTATTAAAGGCATCAAAGTATACAATAACCTCTCTATGCCTAGGAATATAAACCCTCTCATCTCTGCACAGGGTTGACGTACAAATATAACAGGGGATGGTGAAACTACTCAACAAGTCTTCCAAATTTGCAAGTTTCAATTGACCTATATAGCTCTTAATTTCAACCTGTCAATGCTTCTTAGAATGTGATATAGGCTAAAGGCCAATTATGTCTCTTTGCTTGCACTAAATGGTTATTGCTATTCTCTGTCATACCCTTAGGTATGATCTTAGATGAAGATCCTAACGAGTTGGTCATCTTGCTACTCGAGCTGCTTCTACTAGAACTAGATATACCTTTTTTAGAAAACTTTAGGTCTTTGTAAAAATATAGGTTGCATATTGCTTTGGTGAAATTTTCAAGAGAAAGTAAAAGTTTTAAGGAGCTCATCCAAAAGGTTTGTATATTAGCAACTAATGGTTCAAGTAAGATTTAGGGTCAAGATTGCCAGACCTTTGTACACTTCAAGACCTCCTTAAAAATTCTTCAAAAAGTGACCCTTTTGCCCAATGTAATGTTATAAATTGACTTATTGCCTATCAATTTTTATTTGAAAACCTTGATGTAACCATAAGAAAATATTAAGATTGTAGGGATAAATGATGAATAAATTCCCAAAAACGGCTTTTATGATTATAAAGAACCCGATGTGTCATTAGTCCTATTGGCAGCTCAAGTAAAGCCTACTACTAAATTCATATACATTTTAAAAAAAGTTATACGATAGCATTTAAGGTGATAACACTCCTAATGTAGCACCCCACTCTCGCCAGACCCGAACCTGATATCGATGGTGATATCCGAGTCCGTGTCCCGCGAGGGTGGCGTACTAGAGCATTCACTACAATTCAAAACTTTTGAAATCATTTGTCTTTTTACAAAATTACTCACACACTAAACAATTAGGCCCTCTGAACAAAATCACTAATCTGAATAACTTGCAGAAATTCAATACATATACGACATCGCTACACTAATGCAGACGTGAACTGATCCCGACATCGAACTCTGACTCGCTTG
>JANZLD010000006.1:12923422-12947121 GCA_026413575.1 Erythroxylum carthagenense | reverse complement strand
TCCCATTTAAACCACATTAAACTCGAATAAACCCCAATTATCCACTAATACTCCAAAATTAATCAAACTAAGGCATATACTTATAATTAACACAATTCCTGCTTAATGTCATTATATAAAAAAATTCGGGGTCTAACAGGTAGTCACTATCAAATATTGTCTACATGGTAGATTCGCTTCTTGCTCCATCATTGCACTGTAACTTATTCTCTTGAAAATTAAAAGGACCAGGAAGCTTGCTCAAAATCATTTTCTTGTAACTTATTCTTTAGAAAAGCAGAAAGACCAGGATGCTCATTCCTATATTTATAAGAGCCTCTATGCAATGACCTTATATATAGAGGTGGAAGAATATGATGTTACATTATAGACTATAGTAAAATTTTAAAGGAATAAAGTTCATCTACCTTAGAATTGCAATATACATGTTCATAGTGTGGAGGATAAACACCATCATAAGAATGACACCATCATGAGAATGACTCTATCTTTTTCCACCTTCATCAAATATATTGATAAGGATTTTATAAAATTCATATTCCATCTCTAGACTTCTACTAATATGATCTTTGTCGTCAATAGTGTAGAAATGGAAAAGTAGCGACAAAGCCCAACTTAAAAAATAGCATCAATCAAAAGGACAACCTAAAGCAAATAACTTTTGGGGATTTGAGGTTTCAAAATTTGGGGTTTTAAGGATTTAAGAACTACGTTAACTGTAGTCTCAAACTTAAAAAACAATGTAAACAAGACTGAAAAAGGTATTAGTTTGAGAGCTAAATGACATTATTTGTAAGTCATTCAAATATTTTTTAAACATTGACAAACATTAAGATCAAACTTAAATTTGAGTGAAAATCTTAATAATTGAATGAGACTTCAACTTTCTTAATATAACTGCCTAGAAATAGTTGTAATATGTGAATAAAATATATACTTTGAATAACAACATAGTACAAGGAATAAGAATAACTAACCACAACAGTTCAGAAACCTAATTAACGTAACCCTTTGGATGCTTTATACTTGTAATACATATTATTAAGATATTTTTATGATATCTTTTTAATTAATTTTGGGATTTATTTGTAATTGGACATAGTTAGATATATGTTGAATATCATTATGATAAGTTATCTACCTTAAGTGGGATTCTTGAAGCAAAAGGTTATATGAAGGATAAAATCCTAGTAAAGATAGGAATTACTTGGGATAATATCACCATATTTTAATAAGGATAATGTGCAAATTTTGGAGATTTTGGAGTTATCTTTGGCAGCCTATTTATGTGATTTGTCTTATCTAAAGCATTTGAATTTTTTAGTGATTTTATTCATCTTAGGCAGCTGCTTGTTCTCCACTTGTTGTGTGAATATTTTGGACTGTACAATTATTGTTTTTATGTTTTACAATGTCCAGCAGACTAGTGTGGTTAAAAAGGTCTATTATTTGTGATGTTTCGGTGATGAGACGATTGTTCATTTGATGAGTTTTATGGATACTATATGTGGGATACTTCAGTGATTATTTCTAGGTTTCACAGCAGAATTCTTGGTGGATGACTTCCTATACTCTCGGTTGATAAAGCTACATATTTAGGGGAGTGTTTTATCTTAACTGTTTTTCTTTGTCTATGCCTTTATTGATTTTATCACTCTAGTTGTCTTATTCTCATCTTTAGTATCAAACATTGTTGTGAAAATCCTCTATTGAGGTTAGCACAAAGTGGTCATGTTATTGGGAGTGAACTTTCACAGGGTGTGAGGGTGAGTGAATAGTATCAAGGTTTAAGTGATGTTGACTCAGTAAAGCCTTGTATAAAACTATTGTTCTTTGATAAAAGTGATTAAGTTAGGTGAGGGCCTCCCAAACGTAGACAAGATGTGTTAAACTATGTTATGAAATCTTGGTTGTCAATTTGTTTATTGTTTTTTAATATTTTCATTTACATGTTTCTGAAAAAATAATCAATGTTGACACAGCTGTTTTTATTAAGCAACTGACAAAAACAGTTCAAAGTAATTTCGGTATAACCAGGATCTTTATGAGAGCATGGTTCACCTAATTAGAACTTGGAAGGTCAAGTTGGTACAAATCCTTTTTTTGCAAGTATGTATAGAAAAAAAAAGGGGGCATCAATCACCAGGCCACCATTGTTAGATGGTTCAAAATATCCCACTTGGAAGTTAAGGATGAGAGTATTCATTCAAGAACAAGGAACTAAAGCATGGAATTCAGTTTTGAATGACTGGACACATCCAGTGACGATTGATGAAAAGGGTGAAGTGGTACTTAAAGATCCATCTAAATGGATAAGGGTTGAAGAAGAAGGAGTGCTTGGAAATTTTCAAGTAATGCAAACTATCTTCAGTGTAGTAAATGAAGGTCTCTTCATTATGGTATCAACTTATGAATCAACAAAAGAAGTCTATGACACTCCGCTTACAATACATGAGGATCAAAACTGGTGATAACTTCGAAACTTTAGATGTTGGCCTCTAGATTTAAAGAGCTAAAGATGGATGAAAGAGAAATTATAGGAGACTTTCATGAGACACAGCGAGAGATTGCAAACTAAGCATATCAACTTGGAAAGAAGTACTTGAATCTGAAACTCATCAAGAAAACATTATGATCATTGCCTCTGTGATTCATACCAAAAATTGTATCCATTGAAGAAACCTATGATAGGAATGAATAATCTTTGGAGAAAGTAATTCGAATTGTTACCAACTTTGAAATGAATTTGTTGAGAGATAAACGAGAGAAGAAAAAAGGATTGACATTGCAAGCCGAGGTTGGAAAAGTCATAAATGACTTAGGATATCAATCCGAGGAAAAAAAGGATACATGTTATTGACAAAAAATTTCATCAAGTGCTTAAAAAGGATGAAGAAAGATAGATCCGATTTTAAGCAAAACAATGGAAACTTATCAAATAATAATTTCAAACAACAATCTAAAACTAGAAAGGGTGAAAGAAAGATGAAGAAAATCTAATGTCATGAATGTCAAGGCTTCAAAAATATGCAAGCAAAATGTGCTAACACTTTAAAGAAGAGAAAAGGGAAGTACTATATGAGCACTTAGAGTGAGAATGAGTATGAAAGTGAGTATGGTAGTGAAGAGGAATTTATGAGTAATCATGTAGTGTTAGTTGCTTTATATGACAAGAATTCAGTTGGTTGCTTATCAACAACCAAAGAAGCAATTGACAGGGAAAACTTAGATGAATCAATGTATAATTTTATTTCCAATTTGATAGTGATGACAGTGATTAGAATACAAAAAGGAGAATATTTGCAAAGCTTATGAGTTAATGTATGCAAAATGTGTAGAAACGTGTAAGAAGAATGATAAACTAAAGAAGGAAAATTCCACCATGAAGAATATCATTCAAGATCTTGACAAGAAGTTGTCATCTAAAGTAGATAAACTTGATGAAACAAGGTTGAAGTTGGTCAATACTGAAAAAGGAATAAGGATGTTAAATAGAGACACCAAAAAAGATATAATAATTGTTGGAAATTGGTAAAGTTAAAGGAGGTTTTCGAGGTGTTGGTTACAAAGGTGAATGTTCTAAGTTGAATGGTGAGAAAAATGATGAAGATGGATCAGTCAAAGGAGAAATCTCAAGAAGGAATTGAAAATTTTTAACTACATGTCACTTTTATGGGGTTGAAGGGCAAATAAGGTCAAATTATTACAAGCTTTTACAAATGATATTTCAAAGGGTCAAAACTGAAAGTCTAGACATTTTTTGATAAATTTTTAGCAGCAACCTATGTTACCAAAGCATACTTGGGTTAGAAAAGGTCAATTTAAGCACTTGTAACTCTTAAATCTATACGGGTTGCTTCTCATAATGGTTGGTACTTTGATAGTGGGTGTTCATATCATATGACAGGTGAAAGAAGCTATGTGATGGATTATCAAAGTTGCGTGGATGGTTATATTACTTTTAGAGATGAAAAGAAGACCACAGTTATTGGAAGAGGGACTCTTTGCACGAATGGATTGTCACATTTAAAAATTATACTTACATTGATTGGTTAAAAGCCAACTTGGTAAGTATTAGTCATCTTTATGATGATGGCCTATTAGTTAAGTTCACTGGTGATGAATGCAGGGTATTAACCGAGGAAGGTGAGTGCGTACTGAGTGGTAGAAGATCGACAGATAATTGTTATATATTTCAAGTTATTAATTTTTGCAAATTAGTCTCATATGATGGTAATATAAATCTTTGGCATCAAAAGTTGGTCATGCCAACTATGATCTTATTAACAAGTTGAGCAAATTCGAGGCAATGAGGCTTGCTTATAATGAACAATGATGACAAGACTATGTGTAGTGCTTGTCAAATGGGTAAACAATCGAGAGTACCACACAAAAAGGTTAGACATGTTACATTTTCTTGCATATTGGAATTAATTCATATAGATTTGGTTGGTCCAATATAACACGCTAACATTGGTGGAATGAGGTATTTCTTGACATATGTTGATGAATATTCTAAATACACTTAGGTAGCTTTCTTGAAAGAAAAATCAGATGCATTTAAGGCCTTTAGGAATTAGGAGCTTATATACAGATTATGAATAATGAAAATATGATAGTGTTGAGGATACGATCAAACCATATAAGGGAGTTTGAGAATGTAAGCTTCATCAACTTTGTGACAAATATGATATCGTGCAAGTTTCAGCACCTAAAACTCCGTAACAAAATGGAATTGTAGAGAGGAAGAATCGAATTCTTCAAGAAATAGTCAGATCTATGTTGAATGGAAGAAAAATATCAATGAGATTTTGGGCTAAAGTAGTAACACGGCATGCTACATATGCTATGAAGTTCACCTTAAAAGCATCTTGAACAAGACATCCTATGAACTATGGAAAGGAAATAAACTAGATATTAGTTACTTTCATGTATTTGGCAGCAGGTGTTACATTCTCAAAGATTGTGAAAAACTTAGGGAATTTGAAAGTAAGAGTGATGAAAGAATATTTCTTAGATATTCAATCCATAGAAAGGCATATCGGGTGTTCGACTAGAGAATTAAGACAGTAATGGAATCTATAAATGTTGTGGTAGATGATATGCATCAAATAATTGATAAAGTGGTGGAAGAAAATCTTCAAAACTAGCCTCACAAATTATCACAAAATGTAGTGCAGGAAAAACCAAGAAATGCTCAGATTTACAGTTAGTTGTTGCTAGTAAAGAAATTGGTTAGATAGAAGATTAGTCAATTGGTTCGAAGGAAGAAACTAACCAACAACCTGATGCTGAAAGAATAATTTTGAATGATGAAGACTTAAGGAAAGATGATTTCTACAGAGATCTTCCATCACAAATCAGACAAAATCACCTTATTTAGAATGTAATTGGTGAAGCTAGTGATAAAAGGAAAACAAGAGAAAGAAAAAGGATAGATTATTGGGAACACACAGAGATTTTATGTTATACTTCTTCATTTGAACCAAAGAATGTAAAAAAAAGCATTACAAGATAAATTCTAGATAGTAGCTATATAAGAAGAGTTAACGCAATTTGCTCGAAATGATATGTGGGAATTAATGCCAAGGCCATCGAACGTGAATGTAATTGGAACAAAATGGGTATTTCACAACAAAATCGATGACAAAGGCAATATGAGTAGAAATAAGGCAAGGTTAGTTACTCAAGGATATTCTCAATTTAAGGCATTTATTTTGATGAAATTTTTGCTCATGTGGCAAGGCTTGAATCAATTAAACTTCTTTTAGCCATAGCTTGTATGAAAGGATTCAAACTTTATCAAATGGATGTGAAGAGTGTGTTTTTGAATGAGTTTCTACAAGAAAAAATATATGTTGAACAACTAAAGGAATTCATTGATTCAATACATGCCGAGCATATATATAAGCTCAAAAAGGCTCTTTACGATCCCAAGCAAGTGATAAGGGCTTAGTATGAAAAACTTACTTAACATCTACTCAACCAAGGATACGAAAGAGGTAGTGTAGACAAAACTTTATTTCTTAAAAATTCAATTCTAATTTGATGATTGTGCAAATATACGTTGATGATATTGTGTTTGGGTCTACTCATCAAAAGATGGTCAAAGAATTTGTCAAAGAATTTATGAAGTTAATGACACATGAGTTTGAGATGAGCATGGTAGGTGAATTGAATTTCCTTTTGGGATTACAAATTAAGCAATTGAATGATGGCATCTTTATATCACAAATCAAATATGCAAAGAATTTGGTGAAGAAATTTGGCTTTGAGAATGCACAGCATGTTAGAACTCCTATTAATGTATCTACAAAGTTGAACAAAGATGATAATGGCAAAGGTATCCATGTAAGTTTATACAAAAGCATCATTGGAAGTCTACTTTATTTAACTCCAAGTACACCGGATATCTGTTATAGCATTGGAGTATGTGCTTGTTATTAATCTAACCCAAAGGAGTCATATTTTATAGCGATAAAGAGGATTATTAGGTATGTCAGTGTCACTTCTAAGTTTGGGTTATGGTATTCATATGATTTTACTTCCTATCTAGCTAGTTATAGTGATGCCGATTGAGTTGGAAATTTAGACAATTGAAAAAGTACATCAGAGGTTTTTTCTTTCTAGGTAACAATTTAATTTTATGATATAGTAAGAAACAAAACTCCATCTTATTGTTGACAGTAGAAGCTGAATATAACAGTTGATAGTTGTTGCTCTCAACTTTTATAGATGAAACAATTGTTGGAGGAATATGGAGTAGATCAAGATTTGTTAACTATTATGTGTGATAACAAGAGTGCTATAGACATCTCAAAAAACTCAAATCAGCATTTGAGAACCACAGACATCAACTTCAACGAGAACCAAACACATCAACTTGAAGTATCATTTCATTTGAGAGCTTATAGAGACGAAAGTTGCAGTTCTTTCATATGTAACAACTGAGAAGCAATTGGTTGACATTTTTACAAAACCTCTTGATTCAATCAGGTTTGAATTTCTTTAGAGGGCTCTGGGATTGTGTGATTTACATTTTTG
Source organism: Erythroxylum carthagenense (assembly GCA_026413575.1). Classification (NCBI taxonomy): domain Eukaryota; kingdom Viridiplantae; phylum Streptophyta; class Magnoliopsida; order Malpighiales; family Erythroxylaceae; genus Erythroxylum; species Erythroxylum carthagenense. The sequence goes on along the minus strand of JANZLD010000006.1, from coordinate 12,940,077 downwards.
ATGCAATGTAGTTTATTGTTATTAAAAAAGAAAAATTAGAAAGGGAAAAAATTCCTAATTTTTGATATTAGATTAGAGTTGTCGTTGCATATTCCCCTTTCCCTCTTTTTCATTATTTTGAAATTTTGTCTCCATTGACTTGTTTTTCTCTTTCAGTTTTGAGTATTATGTTACTCTCTCTACTACTTATTCTCTCTCTTGGCTCTTTCACAATTCTCACTCTACATCAATGCCGCTCTCCTTCATCTTCATTAGGCATTTTTATGTTTAGAGCTACAATAGGCAAATCAAAACATCAAGCCTTCTCTTCTCACTTGGAGTAGTCCCCTATGGCGTTGGTACTATCCATCGTCGACCCTCCTTGTTTTTCTAGCCTCCTCTAACAACACCCACCTCGTGGTAGATCGATGATAGGCATTGACTCATCCTTGGTAGTACCCATTGACATTCTCGAGCCTTTCTTTATTCGGGAATAACCAAAAGTTAATGAGGATGTGATATGAGTGTTATCTCACATAATAGAGGAATCCTCCTCTGATCCAAAAAATGCTCCTATTGAGCCCGCTGCTCCTATATTTCCGATTGTGTCACCACTAACAGCTACTTCTTTTACTTCCTGATGCCCAGTCAAGCACATTGGGAAATCAGTCTAACTGCCTCATCAACTTACACCTATTTAGATTTCAGTGGATGATGCTCTATCTCACAAGTTTTATTCTTCTGCTGCACAATATAAGTGAGACTCCATTGCAAATATAGAGTTTTTTATTGACCATCCTATAAATTTGACTGAATATCAACAATTTCGTCTAGATGTGTTGTTAACTGAAAGAAATCTGTTGACTTCTGCTTTACTACCAAAACACTATAATTATGAACTTGTTAGAAAATTTTATTGCAATCTTAATAAGGGTGTTTTGGATGAATTTGCATTGAGTTATCATACAATGTATATGAGAGGAACAACGGCAAAATTTGATCCGACTTGGTTGATATGTTTTTTGGGTTTGATAATTTGATTGGTGATTGGTCTTATGAGGATGATTTTATTATGACTCATGATATGTTGCCTACTGTTTTAATGAATGGTAAATTGACTACTTGGCCATCTTCTTCTACACTTTGTGAACCTAAGTGGTCACAAAAATATTTTGCGATTCATAAGCTGTTGTTAGTGAATTGGATGCGTTGTTGGTGAATTTGTTTCCTAGTACTCACATTGTTATAGTTTATCTGACTTAGGTTAAATTGGTTTATGCCATAAATATCAGGGCAAATTTTAATTTGGAGAGAATTATTATTAAGGCCATGATTGTAGTTACTAGCAAACAACAATCTTTGCTATACTCTTTTATGTCTTATTACATAGTTTTTGTATGCCCACAATGTACCTCAGATAGTTACTAGTGTTCTTGAGCCTATGTCTTTGCTGAACATCTCTCATTGTATATAAAATATTAACAAGAAAGCTCAGGTAATCGACTTGCCTTATTTATCTTATGGCTCGTTTGAACCATTTGTCACATCAATTATTAATCTTAATGTTGTTTTACTTGCTGAAATTGATTGGATTGAGGGTCTCTTTCAAGCAGGGTTAGACGCACTTCGTCAACTCAAGCAGAGGGTTCTTCGAAGCTTGACTAATTCTTAACCTTACTTTTTGGCTTTTTTTTGTCCCAAGAGGAGAAATTTGGATGTTTGGATAATTATTTATTGGTATTATTGTTTCTTTGGTTATTTTTCTAGATATTTTCAGCTTATGTGAACTTGACAATTATTTTTGTAAACTTGATGTTTGATTAAAGGGGTGTATCCAGTTATCTTCTTAAGGGGGAGTTCTCATATGTGATAAATAATACCAAAAGGGGGAGATTGTTAAGATATTTTTTACGATATCTTTTTAATTAGTTTTGGGCATTATTTGTATTTAGAAATAGTTATATATATGGAATATCATTATGATAAGTTATCTAATTTAAGTGGGATTCTTGAAGCAAAGGTTGCATGAAGGACGAAATCTTAGTGAAGATAGGATTTACTTAGGATAATATCACCATATATTAATAAGGATAATGTGTTGATTTTTTGGTGATTTTAGCAGCCTATTTCGATGATTTGTGTTATCTAAGGTAGCTGAATTTTTCAGTGATTTTGTCCATCTTGGGCAATTGCGTTATCTCCACTTGTTATGTGAATTTTTTGGGCTGTCCAAATTATTGTTTTTATATTATAAAAGGTCTAACATACTGTTGTGGTTAAAAAGCTCTATTATTTGTGACGTTTCAGTGATGAGACAATTGTTCATTTGATGAGTTTTGTGGCTACTATGCATGAGACGCTTCAGTGATTACTTTGAGGGTTCACAGCATAATTCTAGGTGGATGACTTCCCATACTTTCGATTGATAAAACTACATATGTAGGGGAGTGCTTTTATCTCAAGTGTTTTTCTTTGTCTATGCCTTTATTGATTTAATAACTTGAGTTATCTTATTCTCATCTTTAATATCAAACATTGTTATAAAAATCATCTGTTGAGATTAGCATAAAGTGGTTATATTATTGAGAGTGAAATACTTTCACGGAGTGTGAGGACGAGTGAATAGTATCAAGGATTGAATAGTATTGGCTCAATAAAGTCTTGTATAAAACTATTATTTTTTTGTAAAAGATATTTAGCTGAGTGAAAATCTTGAAGATATAAACAAGATGTGCCAAACTACATTACCAAATCTTAGTTGTCAGTTTGTTTATTGCTTGTTTAATTTTCAGTTTGCATTTTTTGAAAAATTAACAGTTGCTAAGACAATATTTTGTATCAAACAACCAATAGAAACAGTTCAAAACATCCGCGACAGAACCAGGATCTAAGTGAAACTACATCTTTCAGGACTTTCACATATTATGTTCTAATCTTGATTGAAATCCGACCTAAACGTGGATTTGTGTCTCAAGTCCATCGGCGTTATTACTCTGACTTTCAATGGTTTGTGTTGTATTCATTTACGCATCACCGCCATACAACAGAGCATTGACATTAACAGCTGTACATGCAAGATACAATTATATCTGCATTTAAAGTTTACAATATTTATCCAATTTCAAGAATTTTGATAATGTCTTAACTTGTTTGAAAAAATGAAGTGATATATAATGTAATGAACAATGTTCGAGTTGCCACCTAGAGTTTCATCTCCCTCACTGAACATTATCCTGAATGAAAAACATTTAATCCTTGAATCTATCACCTCAACCAATGAACTGGGATGTGGAGTTTATGGAAGAGAAAGCATTCTATTTTGACCATTGCTTTGTAATAAAACATATTATATTGCAAGGGGGTATTTGATTACAGCAACGAAATCTCTATCCCTTTTCCACACAAATTCCATCACCACCCATAAAGCTACTAGAATCACATGTTCTTTTCAGTAGTAAGACAGCTCGGATTAATTATTATATATCCCACGGGACAAAGAAGTATGCCGACTTCATTAGTTTGAAACCGGCGGTCAACCATATACTTTTGGATATTGTCTTGGTGCGAAGGTATCAATTCTACCTCAGCGAAGACATGGACAACAACTCACGAACAGTGAACTGATTGAACTCAATAAAATGATTTGGTCATCAGAAACGTCTGAATGAAAAGCTAACTGTCATTGAGTCGGTCCTCAAGTTGTATTTGTCGTCTGGTTTGTTTAAGTTTCGTTTCCAGCCAGCTGCAGGTAGAGAGCTAGGAACTGTTGCTCTACGCGAGCACGAGCAGATTGACGTCAGTCTCGTCACACTATTTTGTTTGCATTGAACGTGTACCCACACGTCCTCGGTTTCTTCTCTTAGATACAACAAAGTGATATTTCGATTAGTTTATCTTTTCATATATTCTTTGTTTAAATATCGAAAGTAAAAGAGAGTTGAAAGAAATTATCTTCTTATTTTTTATGGAATATAAGGTTATAAACTGTAAAATTTATAACTCTCAAAAACTTTTAAAATTTCCCATAAATTTCTTTTTCATCATAAATAATTATATTTTTAAATAGATGTGATTTTTTTTTAAGGTAAGCCTTCGAGCAACTTATAAAGGTGTTCTTTTATGACCATAATGTCATAAAATCCTCCCCAAACTCTCCCAAAATACAGAGCCTTGTATATTAAGTACGTTGATATTTTATGATGTTTTCTTATAGTTCTATCATTTTTTATAAATTACCTTGAAGTTTTTGATATTTAAACAACTTATTCAATATGTTCCAAATATGGGAAAATATATGTTTGCACATCTCATTCTATTACTATAAAATTTAGTAAAATTTGGATCTATGATCTTTACAATTTTTTAATATTTAAAAATCATACAAAAAAAATTTCATGAAACATTTTTAAAATTTTGGTTGAAAATGTATTAGATTTTTCTTAACATGTACAAATTTTCAAGTCAAAATTTTAATTAAATAACAATTAAATACCGTTAATTTACATGAGTAACTAAGATATACAAATATATACTTTGTATGACTCATACTATCAAAAGTGAAAATTAGGGGATACTTAATGTTTTAGTCATAGTTCAATATCTTTCCATAATATAAAATTTTATAATCACTATTTTTTAAAATATGCTTTGAATAAATTCATTGAGTACATTCAATATCCCTCCAATCATATAGGACTGAGTAAAACGTTTAGCAGATCAATGATTCAATCAACTCTTATAGCATCCATGTTATATGCATTAAAGTAATAGATCTCGTATGGCATTGGTTGATACCAGCTAAAAAATAGTACAAAAAATTAGTATGTAATTGTATTAGAATGTAATATTGGATCATATAAAAAATTTTGGACTATACTGACCAATTTTGGACGATATAATAATTATTTGGGACAAAAGATAAACAGCAAACCCCCCTCTTGATGATAGAAAAAAAAAAAACTCTCGTCTTTAATATTACATTCTAATACAATATTATATCGTAATATTGTATTAGAATGTAGATCCTCATTGGAGATGATCGATACTAGAGTATCCAAATCCTCAGTTAGCAACGGGCAATGTAGGATTACTGATGAGTGATGCCCCATACAACTCTTCCAGCTTTAAAACCAAATCTGTAAACATCAATAGACCACAAAAATCTCAAATCCAAATTAACAAAAAAGTGCTGATATTTATCTCAAGTAACACGCCTTTTATATTTCCACGAAGAAAATGGATATCAAATCACCAAAGTCTTTTCCCATCATTTTCTGTCCATCTTTGTTTCTACTTTAGGCTTAGAATTTCCTTAAGAAAAGACTGAAAATATCAAAAGGTCATTGGTCATCAGGGGTCTTGATCGTATGATTTAATTTTAATGATCTAGTAAATATCAGCTTATTTTTATTTCTTATTTTCTATTTTAAACTAATTTCAATTCATTTTCAATTTAAAAATTTTCTTCCAGGAGATTTTTCAAATACCTAAATGTCCTTTAAAATGTACCTTAAAAAAAACAAATTTTATAATAAAATTTTGATTTTTATTATATAAAATTAAGATATTATTTTATAATTTTATAATTTTTATTTAAAATAAAATCTGATATTACTTAAAGTATCAATTCAGATGCAGCATTTGCAATTTTAAGATAAACTACAACCAATGAATAAAACTTAAAATAATTGAAGAGTCCTACAAGAATTCAAACTCAAAACAACACTTCATCTAAAATTCCAGTCCTCCAAGAATTCAAACTCAAAACAACACTTCATCTAAAATTCCACACGTACCATTTGAATCGCAGGTTACCTACTTACCTTGTGTTGCCCTCTCATAACAAGGGAAAAGATTCACGATGGCTAAGCCACTTTATGCCACCATTTAGTTATTTTCGTGATTTTGATTTTAGTTTTCTCTTCAAACCCAAAACATGCCAAATACCAAATATTGCCTTTAATACAGATGAAGAGAAGAACAAAGTACTTCCTCCGAACAATGACTCACCCTACGTCCATTAAGCACATTCAAGTCATGCCCATGGAAGAGGAAAAAGACAATACAAGACGATACCTAATCGTCACTTCCAGAGGAAAGCTGTTTACCCTGCACGTATGTACTTCACTGTAACACAAATATACATATTATATGCATACTCCCCCAACACAAATATACATATTATATGCATACACCCCTATACATAGGCAATGCAATGGACCCCTATAGCATTGATTGTGGTAGAAAACAAAACACTACCTGACAAATACAAAGAGTGGTTTTTAGGTAGATCCTAAACCCTAATTTGATATTGTGGGCGGTAAAGTAATATTCAGAGACAGACAGAGACTGAGAGAGACTGGTATGAAAACCACCGTTACGAAACCGCCTAGTGTCGGGTTGTTGGCGAGAATCCGCCCGTGGTTTTCTCCTACAACCTTTTGCTCTTTCTGTGCTTGCAGTTCTCGTGGTTGCAAGTCATGTCATAAATGTTCAAGAAAAGAAAAGGGCATCAAACCATCCTCTCGATTTTCCCTTATAATCTCCTATATTAGGTGTTTATGTAGACTCTCCTTGATCATATACTAAATTTCTCTATTATATATTATATACTAAATTCAGACATATTTTCTCCACTAATGACCCACAAGATTCGATAACAAATCATTAAATCCTTGAATTTTGGCATGGCCATATTCTGCTACTATCACATTACCTTTTCTGGAATCTTTGTCTGTTCTTTTTTTTCGTCGTTATCTTATATATAAATTCACCGAATATGTATGAAAAAGAAGTTTAAAGAACGGAAGTATATGGAGAAAAGATTAGAACTTAAGTGAGGTATTGAATTTGATAAAAAGACGTGAATTTTCTAGTACTACAAGAAACAAAAATGGTTCGCTTCAGACACCGCTTCTGCTGATGGTTTGAAGCGTCCAATATTAAGCTCTATATTATGGAAAGCAACAAATACTGACGAATATAATAATCAAATTGGTACTAATGCTTTCATTTAGTAGTTATTCAATCGACCTGGTTTCAAGTAACCTAAGGAAATTAACAGGACACATACATGTTGATTGTTAGGAAAATCGAATAATTTTTCACTCCAATCATGACTAGTGAATTTTACTGATTTGGTAATTCTTAGAAAAGACTGTTAAACAGACTCCTAAAATAGAATTACCATTTTAAGTAAATTCCCAATTAAGCTTAGAGAGGTCACAGTGATCCCACTTAAAACTCAAACTACTATATAAATTTTACTTGCATACTATATTATTACAATTTAAACCCGCGTACAAATTAACAACGTACAAGAAAAAAGAATTATACATTCAAACTAATCTTACAAATAAACTCGACAAATAAATATTGAATACTATAAATGTGGAATAAATAAAAAGGATAAGGAAAGAACACACTCAAAAATTAATAACGAAGTTCGACTAATTGTGTCTAGTCTCCGAGCGCCACTTAAGGCAGTCTGCTCTTATTAAAAAGAGAATACTAAATTTGAGATGTATAAAAATTTTGAGGATATATCAAATTTTTTGGATGATTTAGAATAGGAGGAAAGGAATTAGTTTACAACTTGAAAAAACTCCTCCCATTCTCATCTCTTCCTAATATGGAATATAAATTGGATCATCAAAGTCACCAAAACCAACAAATCTCTATCTTGGCACAATTTCGGATCCCACCAAATGTAAGCATCATTCATACTCCCAATCAAAACAGTATTTGTAGTGCTTCTAATTTGTGCCCTCAGATGCCAACTTAAAAGTGCAAGATGTTGATTAAGTCTAAGTAATATTTAAACTTGGCTTTTGTCACTACCTTGGTCATTATATCTATAGGATTTTCTATAGTCCGTGTTTTCTAGAGAAATATCTCCTCTTTTTCGAAAATCTCTTGCACAAAGTGATAGCGAACGTCAATATTCTTCGTCTTTACATGAAAAAACTAGTTCTTTGCTAAGTAAATAGTACTTTGAATGTCACAATACACTCCTAAGTCTTTTATTAATCTATGAAGCCAAATTGCTTCCTTCATAGCCTCTGTAATTGTCATATACTTTGCTTCTGCTGTAGACAAAGCCACTATTAACTGTAAAGTTAACTTCCAACTAACTGGCACCTTAGCATAAGTGAATAAATAGCCAATTGTAGATCGTCGCTTATCCAAATCACCTGCATAGTCAGAATCATAATATTCAACTAAGTATTGACCAAGTGATTTATCTCGCTCAAATAATAAGCCAACAGTTACAGTATCTTGAATATACCGTAGAATCCATTTCACAACTTGTCAATGAACTTTGCCAAGATCATGCATATATCTGCTCACTATACTAACTACCTATGAAATATCGGGTCTCGTACACTCCATTGCATACATCAAGCTTCCTAATGTATTAGCATAAGGGACTTTTACCATGTATTCCTGTTCTTCATCTGTCTTTGAAAATAACTAGTTGCTAAGCTTAAAATAAAAGCGGATTATTTACAGATTTTATATCTTTATTCATAACAAAACATTGTAGTACTTTCTTCAAATACTGCTTCTGAGTCAACTAAAGTTTGCCTCCCTGTCTATCCCTACTTATCTCCATGCCGAGAATTTTCATGACTTTTTCCAAATCCTTCGTCTCGAACTCTTCATTTAACTAAGCCTTCATTTTGTTAATTTCATCTCAATTCTTGGAAGCTATTAACATATCATGCCCATCATAAACTTGTCAAATCGTTTGTACCATTGCCTCGGTGATTGCTTCAATCCGTACAACGATTTATTCAATTTACAAACTCAATTTTCTTTATTAGCAACTTTGAATCTATCTGGCTAAGACATATAGATTTCCTCCTCTAAATTACCATGTAGGAACATGATTTTCACATCAAGTTGAGCTAGCTCTAAATTCAAAGCGTTACCAAGGCTAACAAAATTTTAATGAAGAAATGTTTAATAACTGGAGAAAATACATCATTATAATTAACTCCCTTCTTCTGAGCATAGCCTTTAGCTATCAACTTTGTCTTATAACGAACATCATTTTTTTCAGGAAATCCTTATTTCTTTGCAAATATCCATTTACATCCAATTGTCTTCTTTCCTTTTGACAGTTTTGTCAACTTTCAGGTCTTGTTTTTCTCAAGGGATTTTATCTTTGCTTCCATTGCACCTTTCCATCTGTCATTTTCTATACTTTGGATGGCTTCTGAAAAATTGGATGGAACATGAACAACAACTGGAAGTGTATAGGCCACCATGTCAACAAACGAACAGGTTTCTGAATCTCTCATCTTGTCCTTCTAATAGCAATTGATTCTGGCTACTGTTGAGATTCTTGGGTTAAAACCTCTTCTTCATCTGACTCTTCTTCTACCATAGAAGAGTCACTGATATTGCTTTTTGATGGGCTCACCATCATCTGTTCAAACTCTACCTGCTTCGGTGTACACTCTGTCTGCTTTGACTTATACTCCACCTACTTCAATGTACCATCACTCTCTCCTTGTATCACCTTATTCAACATGGGAAATTCATCAAAGGTAACATCTCTGCTAATGATAGTCTTCTTTGCCTCTAAACACTAGAGACAGTATACTTTAACTCCAACATTGAAGCCCATAAAAAAATGCCTTCTTTGCTTTTGGATCCAACTTTGATTTATTAACATGATAATATGCAGTATAACAAAAAATTCATAGAATCATAATTTGTTACAGGTTTCAGATCATATCTCTAATGGAATCTTGCCACCAATTGCAGATGATGGCAAATGATTAACGAGATGTTGAGCGTATGTCACTGCCTCAGCCCAAAACTTTCTGCCATGTGAATGAGGAAGTCGATGCCGCTGTGTCATATTTGTTATGTCCCTAGTTGTTGGTGAATTTACAGACATCATTACAGATTCAAATAATAATATTCAATATTACAAACAAACCAAGAATGAACCTTCAGCTCTAATATCACTTGTTAGGAAAATCGGGTAATTTTTCACTCAAATTACAACTAGTGAATTTTACTGATTCACTAATTCCAAAGAAAGACTGTTAAACATACTCCTAAGACAGAATTACCATTCTAAATAAATTTCTAATAAAGCCAGGAGGGGTCACAATGGTCCCACTTAAAACTCAAACTACTAGATAGAATTTACTTGCACAGTATATTATCACAACCTAAACTCGTATATTAATCAACAACATACAAGAGAATATAATTATACACTCAAACTAATGGTACAAATAAACCCGACAATTCAATATTAAATATTATAAATGCGGAATAAATAAAAGAAATAAGGAAAAAACACATTCAAAAATTGATAATAGAGTTTGGCCAATTGTGCCTAATCTTCGAGCATCACTTAAGAATTATACACTCAAACTAATCGTACAAATAAACCCGACAAATCAATATTAAATATTATAAATACGGAATAAAAAAGAAATAAGGAAAAAATACACTCAAAACTTGATAATGGAGTTTGACCAATTGTGCCTAGTCTTTGAGCATCACTTAAGGCAGCTTGCTCTTATTAAGAAAAGAATACTAAATTTGAGATGTGTACAAATTTTGAAGATATATCAAATTTTTTTGGATGATTTAGAATAAGAAGGGAGGTGTTATTTTATAACTTGAAAAAACTCTTCCCATTCTTATCTCTTCCTAATATAGGATACGAATTGAGCCATCAAAGCCACCAAAACCAACATTGATGAGATTGTTTACATATATATAAACATACAGCAGCAACTCGTGATATAATCGTGTACAAGCCAATTCAAAAGGTAAGCTTATGAAGGAGTCCAAAGTCGACCAAGACTTCCAGTTTTGCAAGAATTTAGGAAAGATTATAACACACACAACTTTTTTTTAATTTTATAAAAAAATTATTTTCGTGACTTAATCTTAAGAATAATTGCTGTAAAATCGGGGAGCATTGGCTACCAAAAAACCTGCTGGACATATAAATTAATAAAGTGGTTTACATTCAACTTGTAAAGTAAAGAAAAATAGGATTACTAAGTCATTAACCTGGTTTAGGACCACGCAATGTCCATTTTTCTATATTAGTAACCTCAACCTGCTCAATCCAAAGTCGTAAATTATTGTCATTTGGAACCTATTTAAGATTTGTTACAGTAATTTTTTTTTACAAATAACAAAAATAGGTTTCAACTTATCCAATCTAAAACTTACTCGCTAATTTGAATTTTTAAGTTCGACTCAAATCGTGCTCATTCCTAAACCCTGCTAAGGTTCCTAACGTGGTATTATGGAATAATTTTGTTTTTCGACATAATCCTTGTTTCGCGGCAATGAACTAGTCCACCCAAGAGACTATGAGAATACATACGCTACGTATAGGCATGGCACAGTGAACTTTTGAGAACTGTGCATATCCACTGTTAAGCCTGTAGGGTAAGAATTGAAGTGATACTATTATTCAGATGTTAAATGGAAGAGTATGGAGGGACTTTTTGTCCTACTGTTGGATTTGGTTCCAAGTAATTATAACTAATCATATTTTATTATTTAGCATTACAATTCAAAAGTTACATAAGTACGATTTTTTAACGGATAGGAATCTAATTTTATTTTTAAATTTAAAATTAGTTTTTATAAAAACAAACGTATTGGAAACAGTGGGTTGAAGTCCAATGTTACTGCTAAAAGTTTTATCAAACAATGGTTGAAGTTAATCTCAATATGATTTTGCTAAATTACAATTAAGAGACGTGTAACTTTCTCTAAACAATGGTTGAAGTCAATCTCGATATATGACTTTGCTAAATTGCAATTAAGAGAGTTGCATAACTTTATCTCCATGTTTCGGACTTCCTTGCTTGATTACTGAATAATTTTTGTGGCAAAAGTTATTCCCGAAATTTTGTCGAGACATATAGTTTTCCAGGAAATCAATAAAGGGGATTGCCTTTTCCATGACTATGATTATATTCTCTGCTTACCTTTCTAGGTATATTAAATAAGAATATTACAAGGATGAAGGTTTTTCCATGGTCAATCATTTGATACATCGAATTTCCACGGACTCCGGTGACAAAATTTGGCTCCCCGTAATTATTAGAATTGAGTTTTGGTCAATTATTAGATAGTTATCTCTTACTACTTATAAATTTTTTAACATTTTCATGTTTAGTCAATATAAGATACTCTAATACTTTCCTTTAAGTGTAACTGGAACTGGACATCCAGTTATCACTTGAAATAAACGTAGTAATAACCGAACCAAACCATCAGCTCTAATAGTATATTAGAATTGAGCTTGGGTCAACTATTGTCAAAATGACTAGAACTAATCATTTGAATAGTTGACTCTTACCATTCATACTTAATCAATATAAGATACTATAATAATAATTATCATTTAACAGTTAGTCACCAAAATGATTCCCAAACCAAATATCATTTTAATTACAAAAAATGGTTCCAATCATCTCGTAAGAGGTTATTTCGATTTTCTTTCCTAATTTGTTTATGATCTCCACGATGGGCAATTGTTTCTTTTTTCTGACTTTTTAATCACCTGTATATATTGGATAATTGATTGTTGTTCCATTTTCTCCTCTATAATGATAATGTAATGCAACTTAAGCACTTCCAAGCTTCCACTTACCTCTTCTTTCCGAGTTAAATTAGACCCTAGAGAGCCATAGCACATGGCTCAGATTCGTCACATATAATTGAAGGACAAAGAACTTCCATGGATTGGAAACTATTCCTTTCTTGCTTTTAAATAGCAAGCACACATATATAGCAAATCATAAACTTTACGCAACATTTAGAATGAAATCAAGTTGGCACTAGGCTTGTACAGCCTTAGACATAGACATATTACCATGGAAATAAGGATAATGATACCAATTCAAGTCGTTAGCATCACCTAAAGCTTTTGACTTGCTGTGATAAGCTCTTATTAATCTTAATTTATACACTTCAGAAATATTATCGACAAAAATTTAAAAAGGGTATCTCAAGTTTATTTCCCTAGACAAAACTAAAGTATAACAAGCACTGTTGGAGAATTATGTAGACTGTAAGAGACTGCTAGAAAATGACGGACTATAGTGCTCTCTACAATGAAAAAATGAACCCCTCAACGAGCCATCGAAAATGAGATATGACATATTGACAGAGCTTACCGATGGTAAAAAGCCAAAATAAGCGTTAAAAGAGCAATTGCAGCAGCTACATACAAAAAAAAGACGTTAAAGAAAATGTTATTCTATTCTTCTAATCAATAGCACCATACATATCCGCCAAAATTGTTGCTTTAAGTAATAGTATGGACGCAGACTTGAAGTACACATTCACCTGTTGCGATTGAATAACAGGTACCTTTCCCTAGTAAGCATTGCGCGTACTAATTAGACTTAACAGGATGTATTTGAAGGATTACCGGGCCAGCTCCAATTTATATAAAACTAAGATGCCCTGTTTCAACTTAAAATTTTAACTAATATATAATAAATTATATTTTTTGTATATAATTCGTTGCTTTTTATTTATATTTTTCCTATGGAATAATTTCAATTGTGAATTATAAATTAAAATTATGAATATAGTTTTGTATCAGTTCAGACGAAAAATAGTATTGAAATAGATTATGTTATATGGAATTTTCGTATTATATTATACCGTAAAATTTTGACTCGTGCTAAGCATATCAACCGACATGGAGATGGAGGTTAAATTTCTAAAAAAATACTAATTCACAATTGTAAATTAAAAAACATATATAACATTTTAAAACATATATATACACACATTATTTTTTAATTTTAAACAATTATTTAAAATAGTAGCCGATATTAATGAGTAATAGTACTATATGGTCCAGTATAAACATTCACACAAATTTTGGTATATTACTAATAACTTTGTTGTAAATTCAAAAAATTTTAAGACAATAGATTAAGAATCTTATTTGTATATATATTTCACTTATCTATTTATGTATTTTTAACAGTATTTTAATTATTTTATAATGGTTAGAAGCCAATTTAGGGTTAAGAAAAAAGCGCAGAAAGAACAAAAGAGCCCAACAAACAGATTTGAATTTGTGAGCCGAACCAAAATTCTAGGGGCATGGACATGGAGCATATGGGATAATGGGACCCAAAGTCAGCAAAATTTTCAGGGGGTGAGATGGGCAGAAGAAAAAGAGGGTTTGGTTACCTTCCGTTCACGGACAAATAATATAACAAAAGATCAGAACATACAAAGAACCTGACAGGTTCTGAATGATGTTAGCTCCAATCCCTTTCGTTTCAGAAAGATGTGAGGGGTCAAAGTTCCCAGGGATACAAAAAATTAATATTTGGTTTGTTTGATTACAGATAGATTTCGGTGAAAAAGACAGGAAAATCACGAAAACAGTGAAAGAGATAGAGATATAAGATTTCAACCTTAGGTTCTAAAGTGCCAGCATGCACCAAATAATATATATAATCCATATTGTTATGATCAAGTTGTGACCTTTTGTGTGTTTGCATCCTATATATTCTCCAACTTTGTGCAGCTTCAATTACCAAGGAATTGTCGCTTCCCGAGAGAGAAACAGAGAGATGGAGCTCGATGAGCAGAGCTACTTAGATGAACTACTAGCTATAAGAAGAGAAAATTGGGAAACCATTCCAGGTTTTTCAATGGAGATGAGTGAGCTTTTTGATAGTAGCTGGAACTATGATGGTGTCAATGATAATCCAACCACACTACCGCAGAATTCTTTATGCGATAGAGTCTCCACACTGCAGCAGGACTTCAACAACTACTACTTCAATGAAGTTCATGGATGCCCTTTTGGATATGAATTCTCTGGCTCACAATTCACTGACGAGTTCTCAGTACCGCAATTTACAGATTCTTCACATAATACACTTGAGACACCGCCATTTCCCCTACAAGAAAACACACCAATGTCCATAATGGAGAATGAGGAACATGGTCTGACTACAGTAAACGGTTGCCATGATTTGGAGATGGAAGCTAATTTCAAAGTTGAGCCAACCCAATCCCCCGAGTCTGAAGTGCCTTTTGTCGACGTCGGTTCTTGTCCAGAAAGAAAGATCCGAGGTAAGAGGGTCGATGGGCAGCCATCGAAGAATCTAATGGCTGAGAGAAGGCGAAGAAAGAGATTAAACGACAGGCTCTCGATGTTGAGATCAATAGTTCCCAAGATAAGCAAGGTAAGAAATGTAGTGTTACTAGATAATGTTAGACAAGTTTCGGTCAATTTGTCTAATAAATCAACATCTTTGACAACAGATGGACAGGACATCTATACTTGGAGACACTATAGATTACATGAAGGAGCTACTGGAGCGAATCAACGTCCTGGAACAGGAAATTCAGGTTGATTCAGATGATTTGAACTTGAAGGACACTTTCAAGGACATGAAGGGAAGCGAAAGCATAGTGAGGAATTCACCTAAGGTATGTACTTTGTATTTATCAAAAAGAACATAAATCCACTGCTGAAAACTGAGCTCTACTGTTAAGCAAAACCTGAACAGAAATGTTTGAAATGTTCCTTCACAGTTTGACGTGGAAAGAAGAAACATGGATACGAAAATTGAGATTTTCTGTACAGGAAAGCCAGGGTTGCTGTTATCAACAGTAAAAACTTTAGAAGCATTAGGCGTCGAGATTGAACAGTGTGTTATTAGCTGTTTCAATGAGTTTGCAATGCAAGCTTCTTGCTCGGAGGTAGACCTTTAGACCAATTATTACTCAATGGCTAGTCATACGAGATTCGCTGGTTTGTGAGCACTAATTTAGGCAAATTTGTTCTCTGTGTCTTCTTAATTATAGGAGTTGGAGCGCAGGGTATTAATTAGTTCAGAAGACATAAAGCAAGCATTGTTTGCAAGTGCGGGATATGGAGGAAGATGCGTGTAGAAATGGAAGCAGCATAAAAGGAAGAATTTATGGTGAATTTTCATTAAAAAAAAAGGTCCCAAATCTCTCGTTTTCTTGAATGAGGTTTTCTCAAGTGAGGTTGTTTAGAATAAGTTGGTTTCTAGTCCGCAGGCTTTGGCAATATCTATAATTGGAGACCTTATTCAATTGCCTCTTTATGGAAAAGCAAAATAATGTTTTGGGAATATCTGGGCACATGGAAACTACTTGTAGCCTTTTGCTCACAAATCATTCCAAAATAAATCACAACTGAACGAGAAATTCCTTTCATAATCACATTTCTGAATCATAAAATTCAAAACTTATATAGAAATTTGGTTGTGTAAAGAAAACTTTAATCCACTCTCCTCTGTCTTTAAGGAACAGAACTAATTGGTATGCATACGTAAATAACGCTTAAGATCAATGCTTTGTTGACTCTTAAAAGGTACTCGGAGTCAGGCGACAGCAGAACATGAGCACTGCGGTGCGCTTCTGGTGCATCAGGGAATCCTCAACTATTCAACTCGTAAATCACCACAAAAGCTGCGTCATATGTTAAAAGATACTCTACTCATTAGGTCCCGAGAATAAAATAAAGTTGCCTTGCAATCTTAATCGTAAGATCAGTTTTTCATGTCCTTCAATGCCTTTATAGCTCATTTATGCTCTTACATCAACGTCTAGTCCTACTAGTCTCCAGGAAGATGCCGATACAGTCAATTCCACATAACTCAGAT
>JANZLD010000006.1:12731377-12741572 GCA_026413575.1 Erythroxylum carthagenense | reverse complement strand
AGATCACAGGTTCGACTCCCGCTGCCCCCACGGGATGCGCAGCGCCCCCCTACGGGATGAAGGTGTGACCAAACGGGACAATACCTGGTCGGTGAGGCTCCCAGCCCAAACCAAAAACTCAGTGGTGAGAGGCGTGCGTCTCAACGCAACAAAACTCTTTGGTCAGGAGTTCGAGTTGCAACCTCACCTTGGCAGACTAGAGGGCACAATACTAATTTGTCTTAGGCCGGGCTCTGAACCGCAACCACGTAAGCCGGTTAACCCACCCAAACCAGTTAGGTTTTCTTCCTCGGGTTCTATTATTTATAGGTCTAGGTTGATGAAAGGATTCGGTTTTAGTAGATTCTCGGAGAACAATAGAAATGGGTGTAACCATTGACAAAAGTTTCTTGAGAACAAACAAACAAATGCTAGTGTTTATAACTTAAGACAAGTGACAGGTGAAGGAGATGGTATAATGATATTGGTAAAGGACTTCTCCGATTTTCATGAGGAAGAAAGATGACGAAAGAATAGCTAGAGGAGAGGTGTGGGGTTATATTTAGCGAAGGGAAGTGACAAAAAATAATGTGGGTTTTTTCCTATTCTCTTCACTCATTCATCTATTTCTATATTCTCAAAAAACGAAACAAGGAGAAGCAATCAAGTGAGATTTCCAGAAAATGAAGTAAGGAGAAGTCAAGAACGAAGATTCCCAGAAAATGAAGCGAGATTCCAAGAAAAGAAACCATGAAAAGTGAAATAAAAGTGGTTTTTTGGCTTCTAATTTTAGATACAACAAACTAGTTCCAACCAATTCCTAAATAAATCGACCAACTTTTATATATAGAGATTATCAAAGGAAACTGAACCGGATAATTAGCCGGTTCAGACAATTTTTAATCCAACTGGCTGGTTCCGTTTGATTTTTAAAAGATTAAAGAAGGGTCACTGTCATGCTCCCCAATATTTTTTTGTGACGCACATGCAATGATCCAAGTGTTAGAGAACTAACGCAATTATCCCTTTTTGGGCGCCCATAGTTATCCGGAGTTAGGGTTCTCTGGTTAGTCGTGCTATCACCTTTGCTTTCTCCTCAGCTGCCACTGAAGAAGGCTGATCACAGGATACAACGTCATCTATAGCCACTAATCTTGAAGTTAAAAAAAAACGCAACCATAAAACATACACAGTAATCCAGAACCAAACCATTTTTTTTTTCAAAACCAAACTTTTCCAAAAACTCAATCTAGTGGGTAATGTATTGTATTTTTCATATCCTTAAAACTATGAAAGTATGCTACAATTGTTTTCAAGAACCAGACGAAGTACGTAAACACAAAACCTAGAAATATGAAGAACAAGAGGCGCATTCCAAGTTTCCAAAAACGAGAATACAAGGCAAGCTTCATACGCTTTCAGAAGGTAAATCAGATTTTCAGAAGTTAGAAAAAGAAGATCATGCGTTTAAGCACACAGTCAATCAAGACAGTTTTTTATGACCTGAATTTCACAAGAATTGAATCTAAGGAAATAGGCTCCCTACAGTACTAATCTGTAGAGAGGCAAGATTGAACAGAATATGCGATATTTTATTGAAAAGAAACATGCGAATCATTTCAATCAAATACACAACAGATGGTATCATGGTACAGAAGAGTATTCCATTCCCACTCAATAGTTCATTAAGTTATGAATCATAGCATCCACTAGGACCATGGGTTTATGTTTTACTGTTGTTATTGGTGGATAAGTTGGGTATTGAAAGTGACTGAGACCTAATATTTTGAATCCTGAACTACAACAAGCTTTTTTAACCACATGCGAGGAGTTTAGGTTATATTGATAAACATATAACTCTTTTTTATTATTTTTACACACATTACATGGAGAGAAAATCAGCAAAAACACACACAGCATTTTAGTTATGTTTTTGCATAAATTTTGTTTTTAATTTAATTTGAGAAAATGAAATATTTTCCACCTTACTTTTTTTAGGAATGATTTCTTCTTGCTATTTGAATAATAAATCATGTAAGATTTTCATTTAGTCGTAAGTATTAGTAGTCAACTTCTGAACGTAGCGTCCAAGTGGTATCCGCTACTCGGGCCCCAGAAGTTCAAGAAAATGTTCAATCTCCAACTTAAAAACTTCGCGTGTTGTGCCCAGAAAATGAAAGCTGCACGGTATAACTTCAAACAAGCTCAGTGAGGCGGCGACTGACGTAGAATTACGACGTTTCCGTTAGCTAGGAATGAGCTCATGCCGGCATGGGAGTGTCATATTAGCCGCTGCAGTTAGATAGGCGTGACATACTCAGCTTAACGACATCGTAACAGGACTTTTGTTTGTATTTTCCTATCTAGTAACTGAACTTCCATATAAGAGATTGTCCCAATAAATACATGGATCGTTACATTTTCTAGCATTACTCACAATGGATAGTATATTTCACTCTCGTAAAGTTCTCACCAACTCTTATTATAGCTGTTTCTGTTTAAATAATAGGCGTATAGTTCAGAATTATTAATAAATCACTGCTTCAAGACATTCGCAAATTGGAATTACAAATGTTGGCACGTTCCAGTCTCTATATAAATTGGATAACACCATATGAACCAGAAAGTAAGGGCAAGTGGCAGTGGCAGAGAACCTTTCTTGAAACCTTAAAACTTCTCTTCCTTAAACAAGCCTTACACAGCAAAACATACCAGAAAAAGGTGACCAACCAACCATCGTCCATTCCCAGCAGAGACCTGGGCCCGCACTTTCCGTACCCAAGATGAAGTGTACGTTAAAGTGTACCCAACACACACCAAACCGCACTCACTGCTCCATAAATTGCGAGCGGCCGCGGGAAGGAGCCTTGAAATTGTCACCAGTCACGCTATATGCTCTGTGTTCTTTTCATTTGTTTAGTGAACAGAATCAGATAAGAAGAAACTGAAAGCACTAAACCATGGATGATGATGATTCCGCCCGACCGTCCATTGGGTTTCCTCTAGGCGTAGCTCTTCTGTTCATAACTCTGCTTGCCATGAGTGGGTTTTTCGTTTGTTGTCTACACTGGGACAAGCTTCGATCTTTACTAGGACGTTCAAGCGATGAAGACGAAGACGACCATATCCTAGAAATTGAATATACACCTCCGACTGTCGTATGCATCTCTTTCCGGTCTATTTTTTTTTTTTAGCGAGTTTATACAATTTTAAGCTGTTTTGACGTTATTCTTAAGAGAAAATGACTTGAAGAACTTGTTTTTTGGGTGACTATTTTGAACACCTCACAAAGGCCCATGCATGCTTTGTTGTTGTTCTAAACAGAAGAAAAAGCAAAACGGAGATCAGAGCCTGCCAGTTCTGATGCCAGGGGATACGGTGCCAAAGTTTATTGCAATGGCTTGTCCGTGTGAGCCTCTTCGACTTGAGAACATCAGAGTAGAAGTGCAGAAGCATCCTAATTAGTTTTGGAAGCTCATCATTTTGGTAATATAATCACTTTCTAGTTTGTATATATATTTAATACTTTTTTAAGTGAGATTGAATTCTATTTGTTGGCTGTCAGGAGGTATAATTTAACTCATCTTTAGAAATTAAGGGAATCCCCCATAAGATTCATATTTCAGAATATATTCCAAGAACTGGGTACAATTTGCAGCAGGTTGACAAACCAATGTCGTTCCCATTAGCATAAAGTCTATACCCGAGTTGTTTAGTTTATCCTGCACCACAAAAAGTTACATACTACCTCTTATGCTCCTTGCTCCAGTGATGGTTCATTTTCCTAACAGACAATATTATTGCAATTCCTCATCAGCACAATCTTCGGAGATAAGATTAATAATGCATCGTTCCAAAATTGTATTTGCTTCTCTGGCGTTACTCGTAATGATGAGGTTATGTCAAGTCACGCTGTAGACCGTTTCTTGGGCATCCCTACCGTCCCTGTCGTTTTAAGTTGGTTATTTGTGGACATACAAAGCCCAGACTTAATTGGATCCATCCCACAACCAAAGCTGCCTTAAATACGACTCTTTGCTCGATGCACCCAAAACCAAGTGTACTTCCTTTGAATCTGGATTTATATCCCTGCTGGAGATATGATGTCGGAATTGATCTACAGAAACCTATGTAAGAAAGAGTTTACAATTAAATCTCTTATGCATGCAAAAATTGATTGTTATAGATATCAGCAATTGGGCTTCATGCTTTGTAATAACCAAATGATCAAAGGAAATAAATCTTAGTAATTATCGCGATTGTCTATTGATTCTCCCGGTTTACCATATAACTTGATGCCTGTCTAAACAATTTTTATTAACATAATGAAGAAGTATTGTTATTCAGTCATGGGAAGTTTTGCAGGGGACTATCTTGAAAATTTGAACTTTGACTTGTTAATGAGCAAATTAACAAGTCAAACTCGAACCATCCAATAATATCCAGACGCAATTGCACATTACAAGATGGATCCTCTAACGTGAAGAGAACTTTTGACTTTTTACAGCCTTGGATTATTCATAATAGTAACTTGGAGTTGGAGTTGTTAATCACCTATTCGTTTTGGCAACTGTTTCTAAACATATACGAACAACCTTCCTTTTTGAGTTTGACACCAAAATCTTGTTTTCGATGCTAAAAACAAAAGTTCTGAAAATTATCGTAGATAATGAAAGAGAAAGCTCATGGCGATGCTGCCCTACATACAACAGTGAGTTTGGGTAAAATATCTGAGAGAGAGGGTAAAAGCAATAGAACTAAAAACATAAACAATATATATATATATATATATATATAATATAGAACGTAACTATCAATATCGCTCCTAATTGACTCGTGTGCATTGCTGGGATGATGTTTGCTAGCGATAGGGATTACTAAAAATAAATTTTTAATTGTTTCTGGTCAGACATGTCACATTCATTATTACTCATATTTGGTTTCTTCTTCACATGCTTTCTCGTGTAAACTGTCAGGTTACGGCATTGAAGGGGATTGAACTGGGAAGACTTAAAAGTGACCGTACTTTTGTATTGCCATGGACATGTCCATGCTATAGCCAGACATTCAACACTACCAACCATAAACTTGTAAGTGTAACATATTCTTACGCGAGTCACTTATCTACCAATACATATCAGGAGTCGAACGACCAGTGGAAAGTTCTTACAATTGAATTCCAATTGAAGGGCGCTAATGAGGTTGTTAAAATTGTCACAACTGATAGCAATCGTTATCCCAAATCCAATTATTTGATTAGAAAAGCAATATGACCTCGACCCATGATACTTGCTATTGTCTTGGATCGCGCACGTCTAATGGACCTATTGTTCCCATCATATAATATTTATGGAGCTTGCTTGCTTTGGAGACCTAATGAGAGGAGGTTTTGACACATGCCTACGGTTAAGCTGTTAGCGTCAAAGCCGGAAGGCTTCCGGTCGAGGGGCCCGACGCAGTGACAATATCCCGGAAGATCTGTTCTTGAATAGGAAAAAAAAAAAGTGGGGAGGAGACAAAAGCAAGAACAGACAGTCCCATGATCAGTTCTTTTTTGTCCAAGGAAAGATCTATTTTTCAGTTTGGTTTATTGTAAATGTTAATGTAACATCCCCGGAGCCATTTCGTGTGCGGTTATTAGGGAGGATGAAAGGTTGGTCAATGCTAAATCCTAACTTGTCTCCTATTAGGTCCGCTGGTAAGGTGAAGGTGTATATTTCTTGTTCTCATAGTTGAAGTTCTGATGAGTATAAGCTAAAGTAATCCTCTTAACTATTATGATGTCAAATGCAACAAAAATACTTGTTTAAGGCTCAAAGCTTTCTTCTGCGTACTCATAAAATGTGATTGTTGGAACTTATTAGTAGTAGTGAGTAATAAGTTATTATAATCACGTACCAGAAATTCATATTCATATATTGTTATAATGTCTTCTTTTTTGTTTTCTTGGCAAATTCTAGTGCACAAGCTCTCCTCTTTATGAGAGTTGGGAGGAATCGTCAATTATAAGCAACCTTTCATTTACATTTTACAAAAAGATATCAATGGTTCCAAAGTTGGCCTTCCATATATTGTTATAATGTAATAATAGAAAGTCATTTATGTTATGTTAAGCATACTCAAAAAGTTATAAAAGAAAAGGTTTTCTAAGAATTTGGCACACCCAAAATCATCTCCAATTAACTATAATATATGAGGATTAGGTAACATGAATGGTTTTTCTTTCTTTTCTAGTGATAACAAAAACAAATCAATACTGCCCATCTAGAGAATGGGCCATAGCAATTGAATAAAGGCCCAAAATTTGACGAGATGGGAGGTGGGTCAGTAAGGTTTGGCACCAAATAGTGACGTATGGGTGATGAGGGCAAGTAGGCAGACAGGATGATCAGTAAAAAAAAAAAAAAAGTCATCTAAAGTGCTGTCCATGTATTTATTATTATTAATTGTGTTTGGAATATATATATATATGAAAAAAAAATGAAATTGTAAAGGGCAAAGCGTGCGAAGGTGGTGGCAGTTAATGATGGTTACGAAATTCCCTCGATCCTTATTAAAATTGCAAAATAATGTTTGGGGTTAGCTTTCCCTTGCATAAAAGCGAAAAAATCGACACGCGTGTACCCAAATTTCTGTCACCAATGAGACATCATTATTGCCCCTTGACATTTTTGAGTGCTCCCTTCATTCTTCCTTTTATCATTACCATTTTTAATTCCATCCTCATCTTTTTTTTAATCATAACTCCACCAACAGCAACAGTTATTTTATTTTCCCCCGTAATATTGAATATTAGATGTTTAAACATATATTTTTATTCTCTTCACTTTCTTAGATTCTCAAATAATGTAGTTTAATTTTATATTATTTAAGTAATAATTTTGTAAAAAAAATTTAAAGCAAAGTTTTAACTTTTTACACTGGTTCAATTCAATCTTAATTCTCCTCGTTTTTTTTCCCTTCCCATTTCGTTCATCAAATTCATAATCATATAATTGGACCGGAACGTCTCACATAACAAAATAAACACACTGACACTTCGATGATGGACTTTTTAAAAAACTACGTTAAGTGGGATGCTTTGGCATAACAAAGTGAAAGGTAATCAATACATATAGACAATGGACATGGGCTCCTTTTGAAAGAAAGCAAAAGTTGAAAGTTAACATCACAATTGAGCAAACCATAAATTTAAGATCTCATTAGCACACAAATAAACGAATAAGATCTTTTTTCTCCCAAAATTTACACTAGAAATTAAAATTATAGTATTTTAAATTTAATTTAAATTGAAAAATCTTCTCTTTGTAATTTTTTTATAAAGAGAAGCAATTTTTACACGATGCATAAAGTTAATGATAGCGCAGGCGATTAGGAAAGGAGATGGTGTGAAATTAGGCATGTGATTTTGTTTTGATGAAAGAAAATGATAAGTATAAAAGAGTGGGCCTCGCGAATATTTATTGCGATAGAATTGAGTTGGGGGCGTGAAACGGACGAGGGAGTGAGCGCGTGGAGTGAAAGGGAGGTGATGAAGGGAGTTAGATGTCGCGTTCTGTAGCCGGCAGTCCAAAATTAAAAGCCGCTTTCTTGTCCCCCAACACATCATCTCTATTCAACCTGTTTTTCTCTGTCCCCTGTCGACCTCACTCCTCCACTCAAAATTGCCCTATTTTCTCTTCTACGTAACTTCTACTCTATTAACATCATCCCCTTTTTACCCCCCGCTAACTGCCAAAACACCTTCTGAAACGCATCATCCGTGTCGTAGCATTATTGGAAATTAAATATCGCCAGGTGGGTGGATTTCCAGATTTGCCCTTCTACTGCCAACATGGCCTACACGTACACATGTGAAGATGTAATAAGTTGGTGGGCGGGTTCCATTTGGAGTTAACCCACTCATGCCAGTGCGGATGGGATGGTGCTTCTGTGCCGCTTTAATTTAAGTAGGAAGGGGCATTTTAAGAAGACGAATCTTTGTGTTATTAGATATGGAGTGGTTTCAGTTTGCTGTATTTGGGGAAGAAAGAAATATTCCCGTCATTGCCTTATTTGTGCTTGCAAAACTGACTATGGGATTAATTGTCTGTAGTTTTTAGGGGATAAGGAGAATAATAAGTGAACATTAAGTGTAGGAGAGAATCCTTTCCTGTTGCTGATAATAAAGTCAAGGCATGGTGTGATTGTGATTGGGGTTCATGCTTTTACATGAAAGATAGTTGGGGGGGACTGGGAACGGAATCACCTGCCCATAAAGCTTTAGGACATTGGGCTTATCTTGATCCCAGGGGGCTTCAAAGGGCAGTGATTTTTAACAATTATGCCATCAAGATGCTTAATATGATAAGATATTTTATCAAATTCTACCCAAGAATAAAATAAAAATGACTTTTCCCAATTTGGGCAAGTAAAAGTTACGTTAGAGAATATATAAAATTAATTGAGTTGGCCTCACATAACAGTTTAAGCTATTGTGATAAAATGGTCGCTTAATATGATATCAGAGCTTCTATGATCAAATAGTCATGAATTCGAATCCCACCATTTACCTATTTTAATTAAATTAAGCACAAAGTATAATGGATCTGTGCAAGTTTCAAGCTCAAAGAACCTCCACTTGAGGGAGTGTGTTAGAGAATATATAAAACCAATTGAGTTGGCCTAACACAACAGCTTAAGCTATTATGATAAAATGGTCGCTTATTAAGCTGTTGTGATAAAATGGTCGCTTATTAAGTTAGAGTGAGAAAACATGTATCTGATCGTGGCTTCAAATATTAAGAACATTTCCCTTTTGTATGTAAATTAAACAATTATCATACGCAAGATTACACGTCCAAGCTTCGTTCATGAAGTTAGCTTTCGGTGGCAGTTTCTTGTTTTAGCTTTTGTAATAATAATAATTTTGTTTATATTAAAGAATTGTAAGCTCTTCTTTTTTTTATATCTTTTTACTGTAAATATATGTTAATACAATAATAACGTTTCGGATCCAGTGAATGAAAATAATAATAGAAGAAAAAGGTGTTGAGAAAGGGTATGGAGATTTTTCATAAAAAGAAGAAGACAGACAAGGGGTTGAATAATTGAGAAAGAGAGAGAGGTTTATATTAAATATGCATAGAGTTTCACAACAGGACAGCAAATAAACTTTTGTTACCCTTATTCCTGCCAAAATGGAGGGTCCTTAGTTCTCTCTTCCTTTCTCTCTCTAGAAGCCGTTCTCAGCTAAGCAACGAAACCCCCAATCGATCTTCTTATTTGTCTACAAAACTCCACCAGGTAAAGCCCCTCCTTCTTTCATGTTTTTTACTGCACAAGTCGCTTTGTTTGTGATGCTCCCTGGGTTACTAAGTGTACACGACTATTTGGTGGTTGCGCGTGTCTGGGTTACTTCTCTGCTTGGTTTCTGTGTAAGCTTTGGACAACAGAAGTTAGACGATAGCTGGAAATGTTAAAAACAGAAGTGAGAAACCTTAGCTTGTCTGTCGCTGCGGTGAATCCTTTCCAAAGCTGAGTTTAGCCGGGGTTTTTTCTTCTTCTTTTTTTTCACAGAGATTTTCATTACCAGTATTAAGTCATATTGATAACGTTTCCTTATCAAAAGCCAATTTGTTATCGGGGTGACGTTTCCGTGTGGGCCTTATACTCACACGGGGTTTCCCTTTGTGAACTGCAATTACTTCTTGTTCAATGCTTGCTGCACATTGTTGATGTTCTCAAAACTACGTTTTCTTGCTCTCTCTTGTTGGAGCTCCCTTCGACTTCAACATGTTCGTTATTGATTCTTTAAATTGAAACGAGATGTGGGTCTTTCTTGTTCTGAGCGTTTATTTTAGCAGTTTTTTGTTTTTCCAGAAGGAATTTTGACTCTTTCTTTCTTTGGGACGGAATTTGACTTAGAAAGGCCTTTTAGTTCACAGGTAATGTACTTCAGTTTTAAAGATTAATTTCGGGATGATTTTCGTTGATTTTGGTACTGAGCTTTGTTTCTCTTGAATTTTTATTTTATTTCCTGTGACGCAAAATTTTACATGAAAACTTGGTATTCTATTGAATTTTCTATCAACTGTCTCAATCTTTCAGAATTTTGTAACGTTTAGGTTTTGTTGCTTCTCGCATGTCCCTGGAATTTGGAGGGATTTATGGTCCAATTAACACTACATTATTTATAGGAAGATTTTATCGTTTCTTGATGTCCTGGCCGAGCTTG
>JANZLD010000006.1:12702899-12722492 GCA_026413575.1 Erythroxylum carthagenense | reverse complement strand
ATAATGATTTAGAATTAATAAATGATATTTTTACTTTTATGTAATATCTATTTACATAATATTAATTTATATTATATCTACGTTAATATATCAATTTTCTATCGTCTTTATAAATGCGATATTCAAAGAATAGATCTTATTGACTCTTATAAGGAAAGTATCTTAAATTTTATCAAACAAAAACAATAATAAGTAGAAGAACAAAAATAAGTACAAGAACAAATTGTTTGCAAAGTAGATAAGATCACAAGTTACTATAGATGGGGATTGTGAAATTAAGATTATGGATTTTGTTAGATTGAACAATTTAATTACTTTAAATATTTAAGATTAAGGATACATATTAAATCAAATTATTTTACTGTTGATTAGAATTGAGAATATGTTGATGTATTGACTATAATTAACAATGTATGGGGGTTACAAATTGGTTAACTTGCATTGGGAATTGCATAATTATAGATTTTGGGATGTAAATGTAGACTACACTGAGAATAGACATATGATTTAGAGATCCAATATGAGTTGTGATTACTGGTCGATATAGATATGTTTTGTTTTTTTCAGGATTGATCCTTCTTCCAAAAGAGGACTCTATTGAATTTTCAATAGGATCCTCGTAAAATGTGATATCACTACTTTTATTTCAAGAATAAGAGCTTCTTAGTATTAATTGATGAGACCCAGGCATATTTTGATGCAGTAGATAGTAAGGACAATCGTAGAAGGATCTTTAGCCTAGGCTCAAATGTCAGCACATTTTATTTGCAGTCCTCTATGTCCACTACAACAGCATCTAGTTCACAGTCGACAACGCAACGTATCAATCAGCTTGAGACCACAGTTTAGACTTTGATGAACGTAATAAGTAAGTTCCAAAATGACATGAGAGCTAGGGATAGAGACTCACACCATCCACTTTCACCAGGACAATAGGATTGTTGTTGTCATTAATTTAGTTTTAATTTATGTACTATTTAATGTTTTAATTATCAGTTAAGAAATCTTTTTTCTTTTATATGATCATTTAATTTTCTGTTTAAACAAATTCCATGGGTTTAAAAATTCAAAAATTATGTAAGGATAATTTATAATTGTTGACATTGAAATTAAATTTCACATCGACATTTTCAATACAATTGTCATTCAATAAGTCATTTATAGAAAGTTAAAGGTGACCTCAGCGAATATACAACTTCGACCTTTGGATTAAGCAATCAAGGTTACATTTGAAAAAAGAAAATAATTAGCGACTGAAAGGTTCCGTTACTAATTTATATTATATTACCGACAGATGATGGAAATCGTCGGTATACCGTCGGTACTGACAAATATACCGACAATTTTCATCGACATATTACTATCAACTTCATTGACGGTTTTGTAAACCGTCGGTAAAATATGTCAACGGAGCTTCTCTTGTCACCGGTAAAATATACGACCGTGTTCGTGACGACGGAAGTCTCCGTCGGTAAATAATATTACTAACAACAATTCTGTAATTTTCGTCGATAAATGCTCTCGGTAATGTCCCATTTTTTTGTAGTGTAAGAAATAAAAAGAAAACAGTCGTTCGAATCTCAAATTTCTTAGAAAGTTACCCTTCTCAATCCTTAACTTCTAGCGTTTGGGAACTTAGCCAAATGACCAAATCCAGCACAAGTTTTGATGACATGTATACGGGCTCATGTGAGCATGGGAGCCCATCTCTTGGAAACTTGCAATGAATGGGCAGAACAGAACAAGAACCTTCAAATTCAAAAAGAAGGAAGAGACAGAAAAGTTGATCGTCAGTCTGGTCAAAAAGCTTTGATTAGCCACAATTGATGGGCATCTTGAGCTTCCACGTCGTCTGTCAATTTTTAAAATCTGAATCCCACCGAAACAGCTTGAACTCTTCAACATTTTCACCTTCGAATTCCAAGTATGTGAGCTAAATTAGTGCTCATGATTGCTACAGTCTTTCAGCTGGTACGCTTATCCAGTTGTTGAATGTAGCAGATAATGTAAGATAATTTATATCCAATTATGTCTCCATGTTTTTGACATATGGTTCACCTTTTCTACTACTGACTTCGAATAAAGCCAGGAAACATCATTTTACATTATCTTCTATGTGTTATACCCATATTTGTAATAATTTGTTCAATCTTGATTTGTTCATCTCATTTAATGCGTTTTTTATGTGACATCAATAATAATATTGGAGATGATCTGGTGCTCCTGCCGGATATAATCTTTGTTTAACTTTACTTTGATTTAGAGAATGCATGCACATTGACGAGGACACTTTCTGATAAAACCCCATGACCATGACCATGACCTGCACATATCCTTCAGGTCCCATGTTTTTGTGTTTGTTTCCATATCATTTCGTTTGAAATATGGTTGCCTCCTGGAAGGACAGAAGGCTAGAAAACCAAGGTTCTTATCATTTCTATTAGGTTCATCCTTTTTTGCCCATATCAGTAAGGACCGTTTCTTCCCAAAAATCCATCAACCGGCTCTGCCAAGTCCATGCCCATTCTTCCATTTACTATCTGAATATGGTGAGACACCACGTTTCTGCATCTACGGCTACAAATATTGAGACAAAAAGACTGGGAAGTTAAAGAACTCTTTAATTAACTTTGGCATTTGATGACCAAATCAAAGCCTCTTGTCAAACACGACAGGCTTTGAAATGATTGAGGAAGACTAAAACCATAGTAACTCAATATTAAGTTATCTATTGCCTCAGTCCTCGCTGTAAAAGCCGTCTTTTACTACTTTATTTCACAATCAACTCAAAAATTTCAATTAGCGTGCCAATGTCCTTCTCACTTCCCATAATAAAATACACGATTGTGAAGCTGAAGGAAGTTAGGCAGATAAGTAATTATATTTAAATGATCGCCATCGTCTACTTCCCGTACTCTTAAAAAAAACAAATAATTGATTCATAGGGAGATGGAGTGGTTAGCACTTGCAGTGTTGGTTGGAATTGAGGGATCGGTTAGCGAAATAATTGGCCTAATCATCAAATATTCTATGCATATCTATTCCCACAATGGCTGCTTTTGACTCGACTATGTGATCATTGTCAAAAGTCCTCTCACTTCTGTCCTCGTTTAACTTCTTTCTCGAGAAGACAAATTCAAGACTCTTACAACTTTGTAAGTTCGAAGTTATCAGTTTCTTAACTTATGCAAGGTATCTCAATCTCCCTCAACTCCTTGGCCATGGGATGATTAACACAACAAATTAATGAGACGATGAGTTATACAAAGTCCACATGGTTTGTTCTTTGGATTGCTACTAACCATAAGCAGTTTGGACCGAAACCAAACCATGGGTTGACGTCAGATAGTGTTTTCAAGTCGAATAGAATTAAACACGAGTGAAAGAGGCAGTAAATGGAAAGAGACACAGCCCAAGTTACATACCTAACCTAAGCACAAACCAATCATTTTAATGCAAATCACCATCCATAGAAGATTGCATTAAATGGAAAGAGACACAGCCCAAGTTACATCCCTATCCTAAGCACAAACCAATCATTTTAATGCAAATCACTATCCATAGAAGATGGCATTATCCCTTCCACGCAACCCCTAGCTATCAGGTATCAATCCAGCCTTGGTTACTACTAAGCTATCGTTTTGGCCTACTTCTGATGGTTATCTATTGAAAAGTGAAACAGGCATGCCTAAGGCGTTGTAGGAAACGTTTATGTTGTCAGAGAGATTAATCGGTCCTGGTCAATGATTATCGTGTGTGTAACCAGTCGGGCACTAGCCCCTATGATGATTTAATTTGGAATATCTTGCCGTGCCAACTTTTCAACCTCTGCGTTTTTCAACAAACTTGAAAGTCTATAATACTCCATTCACCTTCCTTTTTTATATTCAGGATAAGGATAATTAATTAAAACAAACATGATGATAAGTGAATTTATATTCAGTTTAACATTAAAATTCTTGTTAACTATGTATATATATTCCGGTCATAATAGTACTCTTGTTTCTGTTGGGTCGTGTAGTCTTTTTCGCCATGTCCAATCAGAACAGGACACCAGGGTAGGGTCCTAATTGCAAGAATCTGGCTGGGCCACCCAACTTCCAAATGATTGGGCATCTCTTGGCAACCATCACGCCAGTTGTATTCTATCTAATCCCTAATGTTAATGTGTTTCATGTTGCTTTGAAAACTGTTTCTAAGGGATGAAAGACATGTTTGTATTTAAGAAAAGATAATTTTTAATATTTAATTTGAAAATATATTGTAAATGTCTTTTTAAAGCTTAGGTTGAACAAAATGTTTTTAACAAATTATATAATTTGATATATATATATATATATATATATCAAGGTAGTAAAAGTAAAACTATGCTTCATTTGCCCTGAAGCCAACTACAAATTGACTATCTTGCACAGAGCCCAGTAAACATCGATAAGTACAAAGAAATCTGACAATTCAGGCTCCCAAGTTTGATTACGTTCTCTTAATTAAATTCCCATGTGGAAAAGTGTAATTTGGTCAAGAATATCTTATTTAGTTACTTTGTTGACAATTTGCTGATTGGAATTACGAGTTTGAGATTTGAGATCTTAGCTTATCATAACTATCCTCTCATTTCTATTTTTTTTGTTTAGACTCGTTGACTTTTTTGGACCGACCAAATAACTAGCCTACATTAATGTAAAAATTATATATATATATATATATATAACGATTGACACTGCTTTTGGTGTCTTTTCCCAAGGCATCAATTTCCAAGGCTCCCATCAACGATCCCTCTTAACCAAACCATAAAATAAACAACTGACGAAATATGACACTCATCATCTTAAGATTATATTTTGTTAAATAATTTCATTAGAGGGTGTTATATATATGGTTTTGGGGTTATGAGAAGCAAAGGTTATGGACCTAAGCATTTTCCCATGTTACAGAACATGCATGCCATTGCCAAGTCTGATTAAATTGGCGAAATAGAAAGCTAGAAACGAGAAAGGACTGTTTAACGGAAAAAAGAAAAGGTACGCATACAAAGAGTTGGTGTGCATAGATACTTGGTAACATGTGACCAATTTGTCTCCAACAACCGCAAGAAGCTTTCATTTTCAAGCTCATTAATGTAGTTTTTGAAGAGGATATTCTTTTGGAAACCAACCAGTTCCATGTGACTTCGACGGCTACTTCAATGTTGTCAGTCCTCATTACGAACCCTACCGCATCATCTGACTCAAGTAAATCCGGCCCATTTCAACCAAGTTCTCGTTTTATTACCTCTTATTGTTTACCAAATCAAATCCCACAAAGTGGAGAAACTAGGGAATGTCATTTTTATTGCATAACCAAATCCGAGTGATCTCAATTAATGGATGAGGAGAAGAAACCTACATTATTATATACCATCGGTGTACTTGAGGATTCCGTTTCGATCATGGTCGCACTCACATTCCCATATGCAGCCTTCCTCTGTGACACATGGTGCTTCCAACTTTATAATAGTAATCACATCAAGCACGATTTTTTAACCAAAAACCGAAAGGGTTTCTTCTTAAACAAAGTAGAAAAGGCCAAAATTGCATCAGGAGTATTATCAACTTTTCTGATTTAATTTAGTAGTCAAAATGCATGTGGTGAATAGTCCACAACTTCAACTTGGAGCCTGCAAAATGATGGGATCTCTTTCATATGGGGTGTCCGACTGTGTCATGTGACATGTGGGCATTTCTTCTTCGTCGTCAGGACTTTACCCTTATTGACACTTATTGCGAAAAACTTAATAGTAATCACATCAACTTTGATTCACGTGCCTGAGTGTGGGTTCGAGGGTATAGCTTCAATAATGCATATTAAAGCAGTCTATTATTGTGTTAACTAATTAAACTAAGCAACTGATAATAGTTATCAAGTGGGTAAGATACGAAGAACCAAATTTATATTATGTTGGTCAAAGGTTGTATCGTGTTAAATGTTGATATAATATAATAATTTCTTAAATCAGTAATGTAGACATATGGCTTCCAGAGGCAACGCTTTTTGAGAAATGATATGACCAAGACGATACCTGAAAGTGTCCGCAAGCAGATGTATTACGTATAGCCTTAAACCCTTACATATGAGGCTGTGCGAAATTAACAAGAAAAACTTCACCATGTCCCCATGCCTTTAAAGTCAACGACTAGTATGTTATAAAGATTGATTCGGGTGTCATTGGTTGATTAAGATTTATAATGAATGTTATATATAATTTTTATTTTTTAAAAAATTAAATATTGTCTCATTTATATATAAATCTATCATAAATATTTTTTTATTGTATAAGAATAACGCTCGTATTATCAAAATTTTCTAAATTTTACTTTAATATGAAAATTCAAAGTAGATATAATATAAAGATGATGATGATTAGAGATATTCGTAATTATCCTAAAAGGAACAGGCCAAGGGTTCAGAGGTTCACTTGGACAATGCCACATGGTCTGCCAAGGCTGACTTGGACCCGTGAATCCCTTTCAATGTGAACTGATATACGCTTTCCATAATCTCAGCTAATTTTAGGGTCTTGTGACTTAATACGTTGATCAGCACATGATGCAGCAATTAGCACACCAACGCTTGAGATTTTCACGAGACAAGCTGCTTTTTATGCTAATTTCCCATTAGATTGAAAATTCTGTATAAATCAAACTTCTAACAGGTTATTTTTATTTCTGTTTTCGTTCTAAATATAATAAAAAGAGTTATTTGATTGATTTTTTATTTTTTAGTTTCTTCCTAGTTTCACGTTAATTGGTTTTCATTTTTTATTTTAATTTTTTCATAAATTTATTTTATTGTTGACTAAATGAATACTATTGATATTAACTTTAATAAAAATTAATAACTAATATAATTTGATTGTTCAATTTATCTTATTTTTATAATTTATTAAAATTAAATAAAAATAAAAACACTTAAAATATAGTTAAAATGATAGTTTTCTATAAAATATTTTAAACTATTTAAAATTTGCAAATAAAAATATTTTTGAAAATGTATATGATAATATCAATTTTAAAATTTTAAATATAATATTTAATGATTGAATATTGTCTTACAAATAAAATTTTATAAATTTCTTACTTATTTAGTATTGCATTTCAATAAAATGTGAAGAGTTTGGTAGTAACATTTACTAATAATATTATATAAGAGATTGAATAAATTAATTACTTAGTTAATTCATTAAAATTGATTCATCTCTA
Source organism: Erythroxylum carthagenense (assembly GCA_026413575.1). Classification (NCBI taxonomy): domain Eukaryota; kingdom Viridiplantae; phylum Streptophyta; class Magnoliopsida; order Malpighiales; family Erythroxylaceae; genus Erythroxylum; species Erythroxylum carthagenense. The sequence goes on along the minus strand of JANZLD010000006.1, from coordinate 12,715,254 downwards.
TTTATACGTAGCACTTTATTATTCTTAGTAATAAAAATTATAAATACCTTAATATCTATATAAAATATTATTTTTAATTTAAAAATAAAAACTAAAATCAAAATTACAAGAAAAAATAGAACATAAAAGTGGGTCCACGATTCCCTTTAAACTTTTGAGAATTTTGTAGAACAACTTTAATGGTAGATTCTTACCAGATATCCAAGATCATCTTTTTGACGTTTTACCTTTGCTTCTTCATATTAATCACCGTTTTTATATTATAGTGGACGTTAACATCATTCTCTACGTGCCCAGCTAGCCATGTGAGAAGTAGTTAACTAGATATAAACGAAGATAAAGCAAACATAAAGCCAAGAAACGCGAACCAACAATGACATATCACACATTTTAGTAATCAAAACCAAACTTGCTCAGATATTTAGATGGTGTTGCACAAAAGAAACCAAGAATAGCATATTACAATATACAACATCTGGCGAGTACATTTGCAAACTCGAAGCGAATTGTCACATCTTCTTTATAAAAAGAAATGTAACACAGCGTGCATGGTTTTGATTAGTTTCCAACTTGCAATTCCTTCCACTAATTGCACAGGTACATTCTTCAATTGTGTTCTTATCTATATTAGGATTCCAAAGTTCTCGTGGACACAACAGCAGAGTACGGTGTCAACCAACTCCAGGGCCTAGGAGAGGGTGTCGTAAGAATAGATTTTAGTAGCTGATTAGCCCTCATCCATAGCAATTTATTCTGAAACATGTTAACGAGTTTTCAGAGACAATATATGCAGGTCCCTGCTCATTAGCTGCTAGGCTGTGTCTGGTCTTTAATTGCATGAGATTTGTTCGAGGAATTGGCTCTCTGTCTCCTGGAACACGAGCAAGTTGGAAGGATTGGTGAAACATCACTGGAGACCTATATCTGTAGCCCACCCATACGAAGCAAGTTAAATATACTTGCTTTACAGTTTCCACACCGCACGAACACGGAAGCGAAAAGGGTAGACAAACAAAAAGTTGCTCTATTACTTTGCCTAACTCGCCTCAGAAACGAACAGGGCACCAAGATATTATAAATATTGAGAAAGATGATCAGTTTACTTAAGATTAGAAGCTTATATCCCACACGAAATCGTTTATTCTCGGAATGGTGTTACAACCTACTGTCAATATATTTATATTTATGTGAAAATAAAACTGATTAACTTATACATACTTTATTCCCGGAAGGAGTTGACATTTGACAAACCCAGTTCAGCAGTTCTGTAGTTTCCCTATGACCCTATAGCTATAAAACGTCAGCAATGAAATTTTAATTGGACAGAGCGAGGTTCAAGTATTGAATCTTAAACCTCAGAAAAAGGGTCCCACGTGAGGTATCTGTGTCTGAATTATTTGACTGTTGATAACATGCACTCTCTCTCAAGTCTCACCCTTCCTTCCTTCCTTCCTAGGTCTAGGCCTGTGATGCACTTCTTTTCTTTTCTGCGAGGCGCGACAATCGTGACACACACACACACCCCCCTTGTTCATTAGTGATTTAGTTTTCCTAACTCCTATTAGTAATTCACTGCTTGGTTTTTCACGCCTGTACAATTTTGGAGTGATTATTTAGAGCATATGCTTTAAACCCAGAAAAGTATGATTAAATACAACAAGAAATGAAGAGATCAGCCCTTAGGGTGGTCCAAATGGTTAGAGGAACTCTTCTAAGTAAGCACCTAAGCACTGGACGTTTTGACGAGTCTTGAAGGCCTTGAGTCTTTAGAATACTTTTCAAAACCTTCAAATAAGATTATTTAAATAAAACTTTAAAACTCCGCAAAGAAATGAACGGTTCATAACCTGCCTCTTTCTATATGAAAAGAATATATGTGTTACACACGCATATATGTATAACTAATGACTTTCACCGAAATAGAGATTGAAAAAGGTGGTGAATGAGAAAGGTAAATCACTGGACGCAGAAGCTAGTAAATGACGAGGCGCGTAGCCAGAGCCAGACTGGCCGTAAAGATTTATACCTATCCTTAGGCACATCAGACTTCAGAGGCAATAATTTATTTTGTGTTTTTGGCTCGCAATTTCCACTTCGTAACTATTGTACCTGTTACGACTAAATACCTTCTCACGTATTTTTGGCTCGCAATAATACGTGAGAAGGTCGTATTCAACGACGTAAATTAAGAAAAATTAATGAAAGTTAATCAAAGATAATATGACAATATTAAAATTTATTGCGGAGATGATCGAAATAGAAAACTTTCGCCTACTAACATTCTGATAAAGAATCTCTGGTAAAGAAATTATTATTGTTAAGATATTTATTATGTCTCATTATTTAATTTTGACATTTTTTACTTAAAAATTTTTAAGATATTGCAAGTCTTAAATTTTCAATTAAAATGAAGTGTAACTATATGATAATTTTTATTTCAATTTGATTTTTAGATAATGGTTTACATGTGAAAGAAGTCTATCTTGAATAGAATTATAAGTATGTCACGCTATTTTTGAATAACAGTAAAAATGTGAAAGAAGTCTAGTTTGTATTGATGATTGAGTGGATTACGATGCAACAAAGCACATAATATTGTATGCTACGAATATCTTATCTCAAGGGTCGGTGGTTAGTCTGAGAGAGAAAGGTGAACGTAAAGCTTGGCCATGATCATTAATTCTCCAAACTGCACCCCATGAATGTAACATGGGAAGCCATTGGTCAGAAGATGAGCCCCGTTTGAGTTCAGCTAGCGAAAGTGATTCATCTCATGTGCATGAAAGCATCAACGATGGAATCTTCATGTTGATATAATTTCATCTTGGACTATGACGTTTGTTGATTGATTTCTTTGTAGGTGCATCATTTTGGAATAGTAACAACTGGGTGTTGATTTTCCTTGTTTGGGTCACAGTTGGGTTGTTTCGTATTTTGTGTGATTTCTGCCAAAGTTAATCGTGGTGTGGAATCTGTTAAATTTTTTGTGAAGGCTTATTTGTGTGGGTTGTCATACTTGAAGTGTTCCTGCTGTAGTTGTGAATTAATACTATTATTTTCGTGAATCGGCCTACAGTGTGTGCTGCCAACTTTTAGACCTGTTTCGATGGAACTAAATCTATAAGGGAGTTGTTTTTCGGTTATTTCTCATGTGTTCTCATTTATGTTGAATTTTATTTAATCATTTGAGTTATTTATTTAATGTTCTTTTGTTAAAAAATTGTTAAGAAAAATTCTCTGTTGAGGTTAGTACGAGACTGTCGTACTATTGAGTGTGACTTTTCACAGGTAGCGAGGACAAGGGATAGTATTAAGGGTTGAGTGGTGTCGGCTCATTAAAGCCTTGTATAAAACTATTGTCGTCAGTGAAAGAATTAAGCTGGGTGAGGACTCCACAGATATAAGTAAGGTATGTCGAACTACGTTAACAAATCTTGATTTTGTTTATCTTTGGTGCTTTTAATTTTTCTGATTTTTGTATTTGTCATAAACGAATCGGAAAGTTTGTGAAATAATCGCCCCTTCTATTTTTTTCAATTATAATTAATCTTGTAGTCTGCTTTGGCTTGTAAATAAGTAGTACTTATCTTTTAAAGATTTAGCTTGATCTAGTAACTATTATTATTATTATCGTTGTCGTCGTCGTCGTCGTCGTCGTGATTATTATTATTATTATTATTATGAATACTAACCACCACTACTACTGTCACTATTGCTGCTGCTACTAGTATTATTATTATTATTATTATTATTATATTATTATTATTATTATTATTATTATTATTATTACTACTACTATTACTAATATTCACATTATTATTATCATCATCATCATCATCATCGTCGTCGTCGTCGTCGTCGTCATCTTTCTACTAATTAAGGATACGATTGCATACTATTGAATCTCTTTAGACTTCGTGTATCAATAAAATTCATACTAAATATTGTTGTTGTTCTTTTAACATATTTAAGAGTTCGATGAATACATAGTATTAAATCAAATTAGCGTGGTCTAAATGAAGAAGTGTACAATAAATTTTATATGATAAAAAGATATTATTCAAGTTCTAAAAATAAATTCTATTATTTAACAATTAACCTAGTCATACTCAATAGAGGGTTGACTTATTAAATGAGTGTATAGTCATAAGTTAATAATATTATAGGCAAGGATATTCTCATGTATTGAAGGTTACCTCCCTTGTGTTATATTTGCATGTACCTTTATTCTTTATTAATGAAATTTTATCTTTTCATTTTAAAAAAATTAATTGAGGCATGGATGTTACATTATATGTGCAATCTTGCTAAAAAAGATAAAATCAATAATGCAATGGTAAGAGATAAATTAAATGTGACTAATATTAATGAAATAATTAAGAGAGGCAAGACTTAGGTGATTTAAATATATTAAGAGGAGACATCCTAACATTCTAGTGAGAAGATACAAGAACATCATATTTAGCAGCAGTAAGAGGAAAAAAAGAAGACCTAACAGCTTGTTTAGTCTAACAATTGGAATAGATAATAATAGTTATTCTTAGGAATAGAAAAGATGAGGAATAGAATAGAATATGTATTACTTTGTTTGGTTTACTACTAAAAAATTTCTATGTCAGTATTTGATTTGAAAATATAAACTTGGAATGACAAAGGAATAACTAACAAAATGGCCAAAATATCCTTATCCTTATCCTTTATTATTATTATTATTATTATTAATTTTCTACTTACTATTATTCTTATTTTTATTAATTATATTTATTTGTATTATTATTAAATTCCTATTATTAAATATATTTATTTTGTTATTATTAAATTCCTTATTATTATTAATTTTCTTCTTATTATTAATAATTTTATTAATCTAATTATTAATTATTATTATTATTATTAATTTTCTACTTACGGTTAAAAATTATTAATTATTATTATTATTAAATTCCTTATTATTGTTATTACTATTAAATTCCTTATTATTATTAATTTTCTTCTTATTATTATCAATTTTATCATTCTTATTATTATTGATAATTATTATTTATTAATTTGCTACTACTATTATTCTTACTAATATTAATTTTATTAATTATTAATTTTTCTTATCATATGACTTTTCAACATTTTGCAGTGGTTAATTTTTCAAGTTTGATTTATGTTAGCATTCATTATATAGTCACAATTGTAATATAAAATAACAATGTACGGGCTTTAAATTGCTAAAATGTTATTTAGTTGAACAAAAATTAAGCTTCAGCCTTATTTCAAATAATTAGACAAAATATTTAACTTCAACATAACCTTCAATGTGTAGCAAGAAACTTTCTTACCCACCCAAGTCTTTGAGAAGGCGGAACAGCGAAAAATACAAGCATTTGTGTAGAATGATCAGGAATTTTGCCTAAAGCAGCATCCTTTTCATCATATATGGGCCTCTTTATCTCACCTAATGCACTATATAACTGTTCAACTATTTTTTGAATATACATTTCAGTCCCAATACTTTTACACAATTGATCTCCAATCTGATTCATGTATCACCCAACATCTTGGCAGCAACAATAAGTGAATCTGCACAGCTTGCTTCTCTCGTATCATTTCTCATTTTTTTCCTTCCTTTTGAAATATTTTTAGCTTGTCTTTCAAGATTTGATGCTTGAGGTTGGGTAAAAGACTCATCTATATCATGCAAATCATGCTCATATTGATCTTCACCTCCTTCATTTGACCGACCTGTACCTTCTTGCCTTACCATTTCTTCAAAAATATCTACAACAGTTTATGCATCATTTCCAATTGCACGATCTTCTCCATATATCCTAGCCAATTCATTATAGAAAGGAAAGCTCTTCCTTCGAAATTGAGTAACATCTATGTGATTATGACAAGATGAAAAAAATCAATAATTTATATAAACGACAAGAAAGTAGTTAAAGGAAATACTTAAAACTAGTTAAACATTCAATACTTACACTTAAGTAAGACATTCAATACTTACACTTAAGTAAGAATCCCATGCATGATCTTCAGCAGTGACCATCTTCTTTTCGGTATCCCATCCAAATCCACTAGTATCTTTCCTTACCATATCATAAACAATGCTCCACTCTTTCTTTAAAGTCTTAATCCTACACACTATGTGAGGTCTGACTTTTAAGTTTGAATTAGAAAACTTTGTTGTTGCCATTATTTCTAATTAATTGAGATTTAAATCCAATATCAGCATTGCACGTTCCCACATTATGTAAATCAACTATGCAAGAAACTAGCACATCATCCTCATCATAGTTTCACTTTCTTTTTGTCCCTTTTAAATTTTGAGAATCAATAGTTGAAGCAGAATTCATCGACATATTTACCAACCAAATTAAAGCAATATTGATAAATTAAAAAATAAACATCAAAATAAAGGAAACATTCATAAAATTCTTCATACCATTTAACATTAATGATCAACAACTTACAAAAACATTCATATAGTGCTCAATAACAGTGTACAACATAAACAACAAAGAGTACAACAACTTACATAAACAATAATATAAAACCTCATAACACTCAAACATAATAGAACACCTAAAAAATATCAATTTTCACTTTGCCTCGATGTTCGCCATTCATTGAACATTTCGCGTGTCAATTCATTTCTCCAATTTGTCCAAGCATTAGTTGTGTCAATAGTAGCTACACACTCCTCCTCAACAACTGGATTTGTGTGAAAATAATCCCCTAAATCACTCTTTATGGGATCAAAACTCATCTCATACCTAATAAAATTATGAAGCAAACAACAAGCTATAATAATCCGATTATGTGTCTTTATTAGATAAAATGATGGGCTCTTAAGAATAACCTACTTAATTTTTAGTAACCCAAAACACCTCTTAATTACATTGCATGCAGTCGCATGTTTCATATTAAAAAATTCCTCGGGAGTTCTTGGTTAGTAACCTTGACGCTATTCATTCAAATGATACCTTTGACCCCTAAAAGGTGCAAGGAAGCTCTCACAATTTGTATAACCTACGCCAACTAGGTAATAACAACCTATATAACAAAACACTACATAAGTTATATAAAAAGTACACATAAGTTATTCAATATACATTATCTCATATACAAAATTTCAAACAACCCTCCTATATCATATAGAAAAGCTTACCATGAGGCACTTTTAGTCTATCTCTCTTAGTAATTGCATCACGAAGAACTCAAGCATCAGCTACTGACCCTTCCCAACCAGGAAGAACATAAACAAATTGTATGTCAGGTGTGCACACACTTAACATATTTGTTGTAATGCCGCCCTTACGAGTTCGAAATATAGGCTTATCTTTAATTGACATATTAACCCTGATATGTGTCCCATCTAGAGTACCTAAGCAATTCTACATTTCAAATGAAATAAAAAATAACGAGAAACCTTAATCACATTGACTATATTTTCTTATAAAAGTAATAGGGTGATTATCTACCTTAAACTACATTCACTGATGGTCCGAAGAGTTTGTTGGTATGGGCTTAGGTTTCCTAAACAAATGATCTTGCAAATGCATCACTGCATTATGAAAACATCGACTAATTATCTCACCTGACCTTCTAACAACATTACACAACTGCAACCATACATTCAAGATAGCCACAATCCTTTTTGTTCTTTCATCATTTCTAGATAAACTCAAACTGAAACAAGTCATGACTGCAAAAAATAAAATTTGTAATGTATTTACATAAATTTGTTCAAACAATGTACAATGTAAGAGAACAACTATGAAATAATTCAAAATAGTTGAAGGAATAAAGTAGAGTAAGAGAGAAAAAAAATAGATAATATTTCCAGAGTTAAAAAGAGGGGAATATAGAACATAAAAATCAAAACTCAAACAAACAGTTTAAATGAAACCCTAACTCAAATAACCCAACACCAACTTAAGGAAAATAGAAAGAAAGTCAAAAGCACAATAAGCATAATGACCCTACTGGCTAAGGATAAGGAAGTACATTCATATCTTGATTTTGGTTATAAATCTTTGTGTTATGATCCAAATGTGAGATAAATTGAGTACAAATGGTGTGAATATTGGATGAATATTATTTGATTATTTTTGTGAATTTTGCATATAGGTTGAAAGGAAAGTCACGTAAAGTTACATGAAAAGATAAATAAAAATTAAAAAAAGAAAAGAAAAGTGGTGACAAGTGTCACCACCTTAAAGATGATGTGACTAACTTAATGTTAGTCATGCACGGTGGTGACTTGATTAGTCACCCCTGTGCATGGCTAGTCACAAGGGTGACTTAATTAGTCACCCCCGTGTGTGGCTAGTGACAATGAGTGGCTAAGGGATAATGATTTAGATCACATTTATTTAATATTTAATTTGAAGTTCACTATAATTAAGTTAAGTTATAATATGCTATTCTAAAGAAGTTAAGTTATGCAGTAGTGGTTTACATCACATCAGTTACTTATGTATTCATCTAAGATCCCTTTACATATATACTGTTATATATATCCTTTTACTTATACTTGAGACTATGTAATACTATATATGTCACATTTATTTCTTTTCAACATTAAGCCTTATTCTCTGTTTCATATTTAAAAACCATCAACAATTTATCAATGTTCCAACAAGTTTGTCGATGATAAAATTCTAGTAATAATCTTCTCTCTGAAGATGATTAACAAATTTTCCTATCTTCCACAATATGAAAATAATGCAGGGAACTAGTCTCTCCAGCTACATTCATACCATATATAGCCTATTGAAAGAAATAAAAATTTTGTCAATGACTAAATTCATTCGTTATTAATTTTAACTACTAGTGGTCTCCTCTTCTAGTTTTTGCTCTAATGCAAATCTGTTTGGGAACAAACTCTTCTAGTCAGTTTCATAATCCATATTATAGAGATACTCTACAATCCATGTTAATGCCACAAAAGTAATGCATCTTCAACATAATTCATACCACTCAAATAACTCAGACACCCTTTAATTATATCAATTAGCAATTAACACATTCTAAGTAGTTCAAATGATTTTTCACTCCAACTTCAAACAAATTGATGCAAACACATTTAAATGACTCATAGACAATGAGTGGCTAAGGGATAATGATTGATGGAAGATGGAGATTATAGATAAACACTATTAACAACTTTGCACATCAAACAATCAATTTGCTTCTACAAACATAACAAGCTAGATCTATGATCATGATTTAGGAAAATGAGAAATAGAAGATTTGTGCCCTTTACCAACATTTGGTTTCCTTTTACAAATGAGTCAAGTTGGGTTTACAAGAAAAACTAAAGAAAAAAGCAATTATCGGTGACAAACGTGAGAGGAAAGGTTGTCCTCACCAAATCAATGCAGCTGGCAGAAAAATGTTGGAGAAAACTGACGACTGCATGAAGAGCGAGAGCCAGAGATGAGCGTGAGTGACCAAATCAGAGAGTGTAGAAAAGAGACGAGCACGGGAGAGAGAGTCACTGGGCGTGAGTGAGACCATATCGAGATGGTGATGTTGCGTGAATGAGAAAGAATCGTGAGAGGAAAGGACGAACTTGCTGCTGCATAAGTGAGAAAGTATCGTGGGGGAGAGGACGAAATTGTCAAGTTGAGCAATTTGTTGTGTTTACCTATTCTGGGCGTGCATGGAATAGATAAAGACAAGAGTTAGTTATCTTTATTTATTCCTTGATATCTAGGAATTACTAACGCTAGGAATGGTTATTCTACAGACTTTTTGTTAACCAAACAAGGAATTCCTAATTATTAGGAATAGATGGGTAATAGAATACTTATTATCATGAATCAAACAGGTAATAAGAAGAACTAGGTAAAGGTGATAAAAAATAATATGACTATGCTAAAACTTACTGAATAAATGATTTTCAATAAAAAACTTTAACGTATTAGGATGTGAACTAACGATTTCACAAAGAGAAATCTTTGCTATTCTCGTCGATCTTTAAATATTTTCTTTGAAAGTAAAAATGTGTACTGTTGAACTTCTCTATATCCTGAAACTTTTAACGAGACTTTCGTTAAGTTGTTGTTATCGTCTTGTATTTAGCCCAATCATTTAAGATTGCAACTAATCGCGATAGTTCAAGCTCTGCAGTAAGGATGACAAATGAAGCACGACACGTCCAGCTTGGCTCGACTTCATCCTTGGTTGATCAGATTACGATTTGAGGTATTGCTTGGTCAAATAGAAAGGTACAAAACAACATCCTTTTATTAAACGTCAGTTTTTATTTTTATTTTTAAATATAAAATTAGGCTGAGCAGAGTTTGTCGAACTGGGAATTGGGCAGGCCCCAACTTGTCAGGCCAGAGACAAACTCCGAGTTAGGCTAGAAGCGGTTCAAACCCGGTCCGACCGGTGGCCTTTCTTACTGTGCGGTATCTAGTCAGTAAATGATGAAGATATGAAGACCAGATCCCAAGTAGTGTCCATCGATGATTTTATTACCGGTCCAAAAGAAGTTTGAACAATGAACTGCAGATTAAAAATGCGAACCAAAGTGAACAGAACTTTGACGTTGAGTAGGATGAGGACATAAAGGAAGCCTGAGAACTATAGTATACGGTGGTCTCGAAACTCCTGACAGCTCTAGAAAGGACCAGTCATGTGGGTGTCTGAGCCCCTGAGTAAAATCTGACTTCTACCGTCTACACTTTGCATTAAACTGTCTACAGTGAGACGGTAATTAAGACGTGCAATTGCAGTACAGTCTGACACCCTAGATATCATTATCTTGTTTTTTTTTTAATCCTTACAATGTAGGTAATCGTAATTCACCTATTAAAGTCAAACAATATTCGTGTAAAATTTCTAGGCCTCTATGAGCATTAAACCAACCTATATTTATCTATCGTCGTCCTCTCCTACCGCTGCCGTCCCGGTCCCACCACCAAAGGCCAAAAGATTCTCATCTCCGATCATGAATTTATGATCGTCTTCGCAGGACGAAGTCGAGATCGGCAGGACATTCATCTCTCCCATGGTTTACGCCGTAAAGCGTTACCAGTAAACAAAATAATAATAATGATGAATTGGTCGGGTCGGCTGTGCTAGGCCCAAGTCTAAGCTCAAATATAGATGGCTCCCTTACAGATGGAAACCTCTCATACACAAGTAGAAATCTACGTAAAGACTTAAACCTGACGTCTATTTCATATAAAAGTTATTGCACTAACACGAAAGAGGTACGAGACTCAGAAACCCTAATTCTCTTGATTCACTAGCCTAAAAACTTTCCAAAAAGACTAACTTGAGTGTCGGAGAAGCTATCGGGAAACAATTCCCGACGTGCCTTCATTGTTTTGCAGGAACCTTCGAGCCAGAATCGATCAACCTCATGGATCCAATCTATAATTCACAGCCTCATCAGAATCCGGCAGAACCAGTTGGTGCCCACCGTGGGGTCCGACATCAGGGCATCACTTCCAGAACCACACAGATCAGCCAGGCGGCAGCAGCCAACCCTGACATAGCCGCCGTCGCGGCGCTCGCGCTACAGCAGATAGGCTCGCAGTTACCTGCCACCCTTCCGCTAACACATCATGATTCTCGAACGCAGTCAACACACCCGAACGATCAACAACTACCCCAGAACCCAGATCAAGAAGAACAAAACGTAGCCCTGGAGGACAACGCTGAGACCGATACGCATCCGAATTCCAGCACCTCCTGGATGCAAATCTTCCTGCACTGCAACAAACCTCCCTCACTCGAAAACAGATAGAAGAAGTGGTTGATCTATTGATTCGTCAGATACTACAACTTCAACAGGAACAATAACAGACATCCGCACGACAGATGGGTACGATAGCCGATCGTCATCCTACTGCGGCGCTAGAAAAAATCGAAAACGACCGGATCAATGTAGCCATGAATTCCCGGCTGGGTCATCCATCAGCGCAGCATAGCTCTCCCTTCATCCCGGCGATCTTGGATAGCCTCCTGGCTCCCGACGCCCGGCACCAAAATACCGACGGCTGAAAAATATAATGGAAAGACCGATCCCCTGGACTACCCACAGCATTTCCAGTCGATGATGAACCTACACTGCGTTCCAGACGCTATTTAGTGTAAGGTTTTTTGTACGATCTTTCAATAGGGAGCTCGACGATGGTTCAATAGCTTACCTCCAAGCTGTATCACTTGTTTTGAGGACTTTAGGTCGCTATTCCTCAACCAGTTTGCTACAAGTAAGCAGCCGCAGAAGACGGCTTTGGAGGTGATGCAATTGACGCAAGGATGGAATGAAAGTTTGAGGGAGTTTATCGCTCGTTTCAACAACGAAGCTGTCGAAGTCCCTGACCTCACCTGCTCATCC
>JANZLD010000006.1:12685729-12702799 GCA_026413575.1 Erythroxylum carthagenense | reverse complement strand
GGCCAATATCATGCTCAGTCAATGAATGCAGTGAAACCTATCAGTATTACTCATAATTACCAAAATACCCTTAATGATAGTAACGGGATGTTACATTTGCGCTGGCTTTTGGTAGGCTTGGGGGGCCCGCTGAAATCATCAAGCCTTACCATGGCTGCATAGCAATAAAAACAGGTTAGAAGTCGAAACCGATACTTACAAATATGATAAATAATTCAACCATGAAGAGTCAACCAGAGGGGGCAATTTCTTCTCCCAGCCCGTTAATTCGAGGCAGGGGATCAATCAGGAATGAATCGGCCGATGCCCCCCCGTGATATCCCAGAGTGAGACGCTCGAAGTCATACCGATCGAGCCCCTTGATGCGGCCAACTACCTCCTACTCCTCTCTTGTAAGGGACAAGCTCAACGCATTGTTCCATCGCTCGACTAAAGGATACCTCCACGGCTGGGACTCAAAAGAAGAGCCCGGAGGTTTCACGAAAAAGTACTTCGTTCGCCAAGCGGAGACCTTCGAAGCCGTCCCGTTCGGATGATATCGAGCATCCCTATACTGACGATGGGGGATCTCGGCCCCAGCGCTCGAAGTCTGGTTCATTATCAAAAAGTGACGAAAGATGAGGACCGAAGGTGGACAACCGAACTGATGGCACAGCAAGGCCAAACCATTAATAAATTTCCATCCATTTGGAGGAATCTGGCTTGGCCTCAATTGGTAGGAAGCGCACACATCGTCGATGATCGAGGCATACAGAAGCTTCATACCACCGACTGAGAAAAAACTGTCAGAAATGGCAAAATATCCTCCCAAATTGCTGTGGATCCGTTTGTTATTGAAAGCCAGCCGAGGTTCCCAGAACAAAGGGATATTGTTCCTAGTAATCGACCGGTTTAACTCCCCCACGGTCATTGTTGATTCGTCCCTCGGCGGCTCCTCGACGACAAATCCATCCTTCCGTTCACTCGTCGTGACTCCCTCACCACCTCTCACACCTGGCATCGCCACTACTTCCGCCGTTACTTCAAGAGACCCGACTGGTGGGGAGGCCCTCTCGTCGATCTCATCCCTAGGGCTAACCTCACGTCTAGAACTGGTCGACGACATGTTTACAAAGAGGAAATTTAGAGGAAGAAGTGAGGAAAAAGGACGTACCTAGTTAGTGATTGAAGTTGGGAATTTGAACGGTGGTTGAAAGAAAAACTCCGGAGACTGTAGGCAAGAACGAGAAGAAAACTTGCGATCTGCCGATATTGGGTATTTATAGAAGGTTGGCTAAACAGACGTTCCAACCAATGCTTGACACATGGAGAAAATCCGCAAGGATCTCAGACACGTGGTAGAATCTAAGCTGAGGTAAATTAGGGTTATCAGATACCCGAAACAGCGCTGCAGTTGAACCGACGCGTCTGATCTTTGACAGCTGTACGGCGCAACAGTCGAAAGGACGAAAGTGACAGCAGTGTGGCGGTTGCAAAAGCTTGCATTTAAAATTTTGAAAACCCGCCAATGCACGCATGCTACAAGTAATGATTAAGTTCGATGTTTTGATGCGGTGTCTACATTCGATCGGTCGACCTGTTACCTACGATAGACCGATCAGCTACATCTCCATCCTCGATCGGTCGGTCTCACCCCGAGCCGCTATGAACCACGCGTCAATGTCCGATCGATTGGGCCTATCACGAGCTGTCCCCACAGATGAGTCGCACGATCTTTATGTACTCCTTCGACCCTTTTCCTTGGTCAGGCTCGAGGAGTAGGGGGCTTATGGTCGGGTCGGCTATGCTAGGCCCAAGCCTAGGCCCGAATATAGACGACGCACTTACAGATGGAAACCTCCCATGCACAAGTAGAGATCTACGTAAAGACTTAAACTTAGCGTTTATTCCATATAAAAGGTATTGCACTAACACGAAAGAGATACGAGACTCAGAAACCCTAATTCTCTTGATTCACTAGCCTAAGAACTTTCCAAAAAGACTAACTTGAGCGTCGGAGGGACTATCGGGAAATAATTCCCGACGTGCCTTCGTTGTTTTGCAGGAATCTTCGAGTCAGAATCGATCAACCTCATGGATCCAATCGGTAATTAACAGCCTCGTCAGAATTCGGCAGAATCATGAATATAACTCAAAATTTCCATATTACAAATAAAAGGATACGCTTATATGTTACCTAATAATTCTAACATCATTTGAAATCTAATATAAAAGTAGCAAATTTAAATCAAATATTGGCTCCTTCATAAGCTTAGGTATAGTGTCATAATTAAGAGACCGAAAATTTAGCATAGTAGTAACAAGTTTTAATTCAATCAAGACCTTCCCGTTGCTATCTGATATCAAGAACAGATACGAGGCCATGGCCATGGCCATGGGCGAAGAGAATCACGTGAATTTGGCTCCAATCAAGACACGCCATGTTCAGCGCGTGCTAAATTTCTTGGCATACAAGTCTTACAGGTCGGTGGAGATTACCTGCTAACGGTAAGTAAAAACTGAAGGAGAACAGGGGCGTTGACTGGCTACCTAAAACATGAACCGACACGTGGCCGTTACAGTTGGGTAAATTCTTCGGGCTGCCATTTCCAAGGTGCATAAATATTAACATCCAAGCGAGAACTGGCTTTATATAATCTCATATCAAACACAGAGAAACAGAAGCAGTAGATCTCAAGCCTTTATGTTGCCAGCGTATGTTTTGAGGTTTTCGATAGAGAGTAGTTATAGTTTATAGAAGAAAGTGGAAAAGAAATATAGGAGCGAAAGAGGGCTGGGTCTTGAGTCATACTCTTGCGGTTGGGGTTCTGTATCCTAAATCTCTCTACTTTGTCTCTTTCAACTTTTCTCCATTTGTTTGATCCCATGTTCTTTCTTGCTGGATTTAATCCTGCACTTTTGTCTTCTGTGGCATTCTCAGATCGACCAAAACAAAACCTCGTTTTGCTTTTATCTTCTTAGTTTCTAACAAAAGATAAAAGAAGGGTGGGAATAAGAAAGATATATAAGGGGGGGTTGGGACCTTTAGTAGAAGGGAAGTGGAAAAAAAGGAGTAATTGCCTTTTGTTCTGGTCTTTTTGGTAACTCATCTAAAATGGGTACTGGATGGAGAAGAGCCTTTTGCACGACGATCCCTAGAGACAGAGAAACCACTACAGTTTCAGATAAGCAGCAGACGAGCCCCAGTGCTAGTCCAAGCCCCAGAAGCTGTACAAAGCTAGCTTTTCTCTCCGTCGGAAGCAACCCGACCACTCCTCGCCAACATTCTCAGCTCGCATCAAGCCCCAGCTTGCGTTGCCGAACCACGTCTGCTGGTGCAGACCCAATAGTACGTGAGAGTCCAATACTACATTGTAAAACCACGCCTAGAGCAACCAAGAGCCCCAAAACTTCATTACTGGGTTCCAACCCCTCTTCTCCGCGATCTCCTCTTAAGTTGGCTCTCTTCAGGAACAGCTTCAAGTTCAGAGTAAGATTCCAAAAACTTGACTTATTATATATATATATATATATATATATATAAATCTTACTTAAGAGAGAGTGAGCATTCGGTTACTGAAAGGATTTGACTTTAGGGATTGGTTTTTGCTTGTTTTATCCTGTTTGCAGAGTAGCTGTGGAATATGTTTGAACAGCGTGAAGACGGGACAGGGCACGGCAATTTACACAGCAGAGTGCGCACACGCTTTTCACTTCCCTTGCATAGCTTCCCATGTTCGCAAAAATGGCACCCTCGTGTGTCCTGTCTGTAGTGCCACCTGGAAAGACGTTCCTTTGCTCGCCGTCCACAAGAATCTCCACCCTGAAAACGCTTCTCAAACCCACGACGGAGGCAACAACACCGTTGCACCCACCACTAACACCATCAATAACAACAGTAACAAGCCCAAGATTGACGAGAAAAAAGTGGTTCTAGTTGAATCTTCACCCATAGCCATAAATACCACGAAACAACAGCCACTGACTCCAAAATCCTCTGACTCGAGATCCTACGACGACGACGAGCCATTGCTGTCTCCAACAGCTCGTGGGATGTTTGTTCCCATACCAGAAGCCGACGAGAATGTTGAAGGGAACGACGGCGACGACGTCGACATCGAGGAATTCCAGGGCTTTCTCGTTAATCCTATCCCCTCATCTTCCATCAAATCTAATGAGGTGACAATCAACAGCTTTGATTCAAGGAATGTCCAGGTCAGACTATTGCCTGAAGCTGCGGTTGTATCAGCGAGTCGAGGCTATCAAACCTACGCTGTTGCTCTGAGAGTAAAAGCGCCGCCACCGGCACAACCAGTGCGCGGTAACGCTGCGGCCCCGCTTTTGGATCCTTCACAGAGAGCTCCAATAGATTTGGTGACGCTTCTTGACGTTAGTGGAAGCATGACCGGAGCCAAGCTACAGATGCTTAAACGAGCCATGCGTTTGGTCATTTCCTCACTCGGCTCCGCTGACCGGCTTTCTATTGTGGCTTTCTCGGGCATTCCTAAAAGGCTCTTACCTTTGAAGAGGATGACGGCTCACGGTCAACGTACAGCTCGTCGAATCATTGAGCGGCTTAAGTGTGGACAAGGGACCTGTGTTGGAGACGCTTTAAGGAAAGCGACTAAGGTGCTTGAAGACAGAAGGGAGAGAAATCCTGTGGCGAGCATCATGTTGCTATCCGACGGGCAAGATGAGCGTGTTCAGAGTAATGCATACACTCAACAGCGAGCCGCCAGCCATGCATCGTCCACTCGATTCGCTCACATTGAGATTCCTGTACACTCGTTTGGGTTTGGCCAAAGTGCCGGTTACAGCCACGAGCCAGCCGAGGACGCGTTTGCCAAATGCGTTGGTGGTTTGTTAAGCGTGGTGGTTCAGGACTTGAGAATCCAGCTAAACCTAGCCTCCGGCTCGGCCCCGGCTGAGATTACGGCGATGTACGCATGCAATGCGAGGCCTACGGTGCTCCGATCGGGCTCGGTGCGCTTAGGCGATTTGTACGCGGAAGAAGAAAGGGAGTTGTTGGTGGAGCTTAGGGTTCCGTCTACGGTGGCTGGGTCCCACCAGGTGTTGTCAGTTCGCTGCCTGTACAAGGACCCCGCCACTCAGGAAGTGGTATATGGCCGCGATCAGGCGTTGTTGGTCCCGCGTCCACATGCAGTCCGATCATCCGAGCCCAAAATCGAACGACTGAGGAATCACTTCATCGCAACGCGAGCCATTGCCGAAGGTCGGAGCCTCGTGGATCATGGGGATTTCATTAGCGCTCATCAGTTACTCGTGTCTTCCCGGGGTTTGATAATACAGTGGAGCTCAAGCCCGAGGTCGGCTGATGAGTACGTGAAAGGTTTGGATGCTGAGTTGGCTGAGCTTCATTGGCGAAGAGAGAATCAGATGGAATTTCGGCAGAGAAGAGGTGGCGAGAGGGAAGCTGCGTCGGTGGTGGTGACGGATGAGAACGGTGAGCCGTTGACGCCGACATCGGCTTGGAGGGCGGCTGAGAAGCTGGCGAAGGTAGCCATGATGAAGAAGTCATTGAACAGAGTGAGCGATTTGCACGGCTTCGAAAACGCTAGATTTTAGTTAAAAATATAAAATTAAAAAAGAAGATTTTGTTTGCTTTAGGGAGAAATAGGGTAATTATCATTAAATGACAAATATGGTGGTGCGAGCAGAAGCATAGGCCGCCCAACTTTGAACGATAGATGATGTGTAACTCATCGAGTTTTGCTTGTTGCTTCTGTACTCGTCATGATTTTAAATTCAATATCTCTCATTTAATTATTCTGGGATTTACAAGTAGTAATTGTATAGTATGGGTAAAAGTTGGTTGGTGTACTTACAACTGCTTTCATTATTGGATGATTTGTTGTATGTGATAGTAGACAATTGTTGTTTAATAGGTTGGGATATATATATATATACATTGAAAGGGCAAGGTGATTGGCGTTTTGGAAGCATCTAAAAGAGACAGAATGATTGGGGGGTGGTGGGTTTGCAGTCGTAGCTTATGTAAGTAAGGGCTTCTAATGAAATGATTTCCGTTATGATAGTTGCAATGAAATTTATAAACATTATTAAAGACACCTTATTGTGAGCTATGTAATCATTCCTTTTAAGTTCTCTTACATTCTCCCTTTATCCTTGAGCTCAAATCCAATTACAATACCTTATTGGAGTTTGAGCCATTCTGAATTCCTTTTGCCAAAACATTTTATTCAAGAATGGTAAACCAACTTAATGGTAATGGTAACAAGGATTTACACCTGCCCCACGGCTTTCCATCTTGTTCTTAGATGGGATACCATGTTTGTAGTATTTATTCTCTGTAATTTCTTCGGCTACTTTGATATTGTGCTATTTTGTCTGCTTATTAAGTATTAGTCATAATCAAGAGACATCAATCTCATTTTGTCTTATATTAGAGCACAATACTTTAGGGTGGGGAATAGGACTAGAGCAATATAATAGGATCTTCACCTCTTCTTAAAAATCCAAAGGATAGGAGATTCTGTCACTCGTTAATCCTTATTAATACTAATCTAACCCTCCATAAATGATATTGCACGAATATCATAATGAATATAATAATTAATAGTTATCTTGAAAAAAAAAAAGCTATATAGAGTGTTAAGAACCCTATACCTAAGCCTCTATTAGTCTGTACATCACCTATTAGTTCCATCAATTTTAGTAAATGCATCCTTAGACTTTTAGTGAAGAAAAAAAATAAAGGTAGGTGATGGACCAGCTAGTACGGGATCAAACACAGATGTAAATGTGATCAGGCCGCTCTAGGTAGGGACCATTCGTGGTTATGGCCAATACAATAAGCACACAACGTAATTCAGTTCCTGCTCGCTTCTCATGCAGAGGGACCATGAGCCTCAACTGTACATTTTTTGGAGATTTATTTCGAGATAAACATATTTTTAATACTTTATTTTAAATTTCCAGCTATTAAATTATTTTAGAGACTATAGCAAATTGAATGATTAAATTAGAATACTGAAATGGTCGATGAAATGCTGAGAACGTGTTTGTCCCAATTTATATATGCCCTCCAAATGTCTTGTATGGATAAAAACTACAGAAGAAGCTTCATGACGCGTAAGCTGTTTGTGGAGGTCCAGAAGGAACGAACATGTACGACCATACAAGTCAAAGTGTTCCTCTGCAATTCCTTAGGCATCGAATGCTGTAATGAGTGAGTATTCAATGGAACTTTATTCCGTCTGGTCCTTTTCTGTCTTAATGACCTTGCGCGTCCTGAATACAAATCTCAGACCCAAAACCAAAAGAACTGTGATGTTCCTTACAAGGACCGATCTTGAATGTCAGTATACTTTACCCCTCCTTTCCAGGACCAGTGATTGGTTGGACGTAAAATTATTGAAAATGTAACCAACGCAAACGGGTCAGGTTCTGTAAATGGACCCAGAAGTTGCTGCACGTGATAACAGATAGGACAATGAATAGTTATAAAGGAAGTAGGAGAGGATGGTGTGAATGAGAAAGCTCACTCTCAAAGACTTACTGCTTTAGATTCTTTCAGGTACATTACCTGGATTAACTTCTCAACAAAACTGTAACTTTAATCACAGCACCCTATCAAGTACACAGCTAATGACCTTACAAGACTTCTCTCAGCGTCCATTCTAACTATTTTCATAAGAATCTTCCTACGGAATAAGATTCTCCAGAACGGCCTTTGATGAACTGGAGACCAAGCCTGAGCTACATAAAGAAACGACTGAACAAGAGTTTAAGCTGTTAGTTCATTAGATTTG
The DNA here is from genome assembly GCA_026413575.1 of Erythroxylum carthagenense. Classification (NCBI taxonomy): domain Eukaryota; kingdom Viridiplantae; phylum Streptophyta; class Magnoliopsida; order Malpighiales; family Erythroxylaceae; genus Erythroxylum; species Erythroxylum carthagenense. The sequence continues at coordinate 12,695,027 of JANZLD010000006.1, read as the reverse complement.
TGATTGACACTTTGTATTCTGAATGAAAAGGAGTCAGATGGAATAGGTACAGAAAATGAATCCTGAAAGAGTATCAAATTCGAGGGACAAAACAAAATCTAATAAGGAGATTTTTCAGCCTCAACAACCACTTGTTGAAATCCTCATGTGAAAGAGGACCAGGGCTTTGGCCACGGAACTCAGGCCTTACAACAATTTAGATAGACTAAAAACAACATTCGTAACATCTCATCTCTATATTGAGTCGACGAATAAACTAATTACAACACTTGTCATTTATAATCATACAAGATACAGGCCAGAAACTCCTGAACAAATTGATAACAGGAATCGAGCCCACTTCAGTGCTTCAGAGTTTCCTAAAAGCTGGAGGACTGCTCATCGAATATGATAGGTTTTACGCAATGAATTTTAGGAACAGAGTCCTTGAAGAAATGATTGAATATTCCCATTAGGGATCTCACAAGTCAATATTATAATGAGGACGCTCGCAAGAAATTGAGTAAGTTTTCCCCTTATTCAATCTTGTGGAAGTAAATTGAGGTGTCACCTGAGGCGATATTACAATGGTTCTTACTTCTGGCTTTGTTTGGCTCGAAGCTTTTGTTCCAAAACAGCTACTTCTGTCTCAAGGCTGAACATTCTGTTAAGCGCATGCATATTCTCAAGGGTTTCGCTTAGAGTTCGGCTATCGCTTCCATCGCATCTCAGATGCTGCATTGGACCATGCAGAAGCTTATTCACTATACCACGGCTAAGATCATCCACAGCTCTCCTTGTTTTCTTTGAGATATCATCACCCATTTTTGACAGGCACTTCTCCAACTCTGCAACTCGGATTCTCTCTGCATAAGCCCTCAACTTTTTGATGGTAGGAACAGTCTCCAATGAATCCCTCCAAGCTTCAAATTGTTTTGATTCATCTGCGATGATTGCCTGAGCTTCCATTGCTTTTCTGAGACGATCTTCTTTATTAGCAGCCACAACCTCCTTAAGGTCATCAACATTGTAAACTCTTGCACCATCAACATCATTGACACACGAGCCCACATTTCGCGGAACAGAGATATCAACAAATAACCTTAAACCACCTACTTCTGAACCAACAGCAGGAAAATCCTCAACATGCCCTCTCAAAAACAATGGAGTTTCTGAGGCTGTGCTGGTGAAAACCACGTCAGCTTCAGAAGCACAAGTTAGCATCTCAGTCAAGGGCTTGTAAATAATCTCAACATCCTTCATCTCTTCACTAATGGCTGCAACTTTCTCCTCACTTCTGTTGATTACCACCATTGTGGTGCAGCCTTTTGCCACTAAATGCTTGATGACAAGCTTACCCATCTTGCCTGCCCCAATTACCAACATTCTGGCTGTGGCATGTGAAGATTCAGGAAGCTTCATTAAAGCCAGTTCCACAGCTGCAGAGCTTACTGAAACAGCCCCAGCAGCAATATTTGTCTCTGTTCTAACCCGCTTTCCAACAGTGATAGCATGCTTAAATAGCCCGCTAATGTTCCTCCCAAAGCCAACAACTCCTTGTCCAACTTTGACAACTTGTTTAACCTGAGCAAGAATTTGACCTTCTCCAAGAACAAGAGAGTCCAGCCCTGCAGAAACTTCAAAGAGATGTCGTGTAGCATCATTGTTGTACAACAAGAACCTGTGCTGAGCAATTTCTGAAACAGGGATGCCACTTGTCTGTAAAAAATGTAGAAAAACTGGTTAATACCAGAGTAAAGAAGAAGAAATCTTTTATCAAATCAAACAAACTAATAATTAATAACTGAAGTCCAATTAAGGGAAATTTTAGTCACTATTGAGATTATTTTAGCAACAATAATAAGAGAGTAATTATTTCTCTCAAGAAGTCAAAAGGCATCTAACAGGAGCATCTATTACTGTAGAATGGTCAATCAAATCCCATTATCCTCAAACAAAAGAATGCGTTTCCATTCTATAGAATGATTTAAAACAAACTTAAAATAAAAATGGTCAATCAAATCCCATTTTCCTCAAACAAAAGAATGCGTTTCCATTCTATAGAATGATTTAAAACAAACTTAAAATAAAAGGAATGCTTAGTCCGATATTAAGAGCATGAATAATGAAGGGGAAAGGACCTTAGACATCCATTCGGTCACTTCTTTCACTCCACGGTGCTGAGACAGGGCGACAACATAGATCTCCATTCTGTTACAGGTGCTAAGGACAGCAGCCTCTTCAATATGATTTAATCCACAAAGCTCCTCAATAGCTCGAGGCCATTCGGCTTCTGGAATGGCAAGTTTTTCACGCATTTCAACTGGAGTAGTATGAACACTCAGCCCAATAACTACAATGCTAGCTCTTTCCTTTGTATATCCTGAAAAAGAAAATAACATGACGATCAGATAAACTTACACAACTGGAAAACTTTATAACAATTCCTCAAACAATGGCCTGCGGTGCTGATTTGTAACATGCAACACTGTTAAAAAGGTGTTCTATTTTTCCTAAGAGACGCTTCTCGGAACAATTTTCAGAAAGGAAACTCCCATATAGCAGTCCAAAGGTTGCAAAATGGTTATCAAATAGCCAAGTGAAGCGCTCTCCAAACACTAGTAAATCTCTTATAGAAGTTAAGAATCAGTAAAAAGAACACAATGGTGGATTAGAATTAAGAAGCAAAATCTTAACAGAATCATTAATTATTATACATTTAACATAAGGGAAAAATAAAGACCAAAATTCCAAAAAAACTTCCAAAACATTGAGAGTTTAATATACAAACTCACTATCAGCAGCGGACGTCTTGAGCTGTTCAAGAGCGGACAAGCCCGAAACCTTCGGCCGATCGAAGCCAGCGTCACTCTCAATGGCGGCTTCCGTCGCCGAAGTAACGACCTCGCATTTCACCCCTCCTCTCTTTGCCAACGGAACTCTCTGATTGCGCCGACCCGGTTTGCCCACCAGCCAAACCTGCGTCGTCGGAGCCAAATGAGCCCTAAAACAAGCCGCCGCAGACGTGGACGTGGACGAAGAAGGGGAATTCAACAATAAAGTCTCCATTTTGGCACCGGAGAGGGTGGTGACGAAGCCGCTGGAAACAGCCATGGCCGTCGAAGGGATATTGAAACCAAACCCCTGACACAATAGGTCCGGCAAAGAGGAGGAATTGGAGTTAATGGAGTCGTTTAACGAGCTCCGGGAAATGGAGGGAAGGGAAAGAAAGAAGGGGCGTGTGGCTTTATGGTGGGTTTGGTTTGGTCTTATTTGTCCACCGTATTACTTTGACGTTGTTAAGAGGCTTCTGTTCTTTTAACAAGATAGTTCGGTCGGTACTCGGTACAACATTGTTGACCTTCTCAATTGTACACGACTAATGGGAAACGGACACAGTTGTTCAATATTGAGAAAAAAAGAAAAAAGAAAAAAAAATCCAAGGATTGGGGATTGGAAGATTGTTGTGATCATTCCATTCTCCCATATGGGTTTCCTGAGTTCTGATTGGTTGATGCCATATCCACACTGCTTTTCCTCTCATCTTCTTGTGAACCCCACCTTTCTGGTTTGGACTTTGAATTTCTGAAATGGGCCTTAATGAATAGCCTTTACCCATTGAAGGACCGCTCAATTCCCAAGTTTCTACGAGCCTTGGGTTTCGGTGGATAATGATAATGTAGGTACTGCATCCTAAACTAGAAAGACGGATGTGACATCGTGGCACTTACTCGGCCGCGGAACTGTTGTGTCCTTTCAAGGTGGGGAAGAGATAAGATGGGAGGCTGGGGATCCCTAAACTCGTGACTCACATTGGCTCACGGGATTTCCAAGCTCTTCCGTACTATGTATTCTTTTTTTTTTTTTTTTGAAAGTGTATTATATATTCACTGGATTTGGAACAGCTCATCAAATGGCATCAGCCAAATCTATTGAAAAGAATTCTATGTGAATCTAATCAAATTTAAGGAATCCTCTTGAGTATGATGACCGCTTCCTTTCTTGTTTTTGATTTCAAGTTACTGAACATCGATGGCAGGCATAGGTATCGTTCTCAAGGTAAGTGGACTCCTAGTTGACAAATCCAATGGACCTACCTTCAAGTTAAACATCGTAATACTACTAAATTATGTATACAAATCCCTCAAGACAGACTTGAAATGGTAACCAAGTTGCACAGATTGCACTAAAGAACCCCAGAAGTAACATGATGGCCTAAGATAGGAAATCGAAATCGACAGTCTTGCCTTAACACCGAAGAATGTCTCACCTACAATATATTTGCGACTTGCACTAAACCATAAAATACCGGCATAGGTATCGTTCTCAAGGTAAGTGGACTCCTAGTTGAGAAATCCAATGGACCTACCTTCAAGTTAAACATCGTACTTGCCCTCATTTCTAAGATACTTCACAGTTTTTAAGCCTTTTAGGAATACTTCAGCATTGTTAAGCACAGGTCTCGTGTAATATGTTATAGTTAAAAAATAAAGTGTTTATATTTTATAATTTTAGATTAAAATATAATATCTTTAATTATGTATTTGAACAAAAATTAAAATTCTTTTTACCCTCGCTCACTCAATACCCTACCAAAAAACTTTAGGCATGGAAAATCAAGGACTCGATTCTCAGACCTACTTCAGGCCTTTCCTTCATCTTACCTTTCCGATCTTGAATGGGAGGCCGATGTTGTTCTGTTATGAAGTAGGGAATAGCCGAATGGAATTCATCTCTAATAAGCTTCTTGGCCTATAATGCTAACATCGGCCAATATCAACTAGAAGAAATTTGAGTTAACTGAGATATTAATCAATCAACTAGGACTATTCATGTACAAATTTGGCATGGTTGAAGAAGCTCAGAGAGTACCTAAACAAGTCCCTGACATATGTATGACAAACCAATCTTTTTGCAAAAATGGTCTCAAGGTATGGAGTTAAACCAATTAAAATTAAAGCATGTCCCTAATTAGATTAATATTCTTAAAAATTCCACATAGATATTGATCTATGATTGGTTTAATTTATCTTACAAGTTATATAGGGAACCTCATATATATATATATAGATGAAATCATTCCATTTATGAAAAGGACTGCATATGCAAGGATTTGTCTAAACTACTACTCCCTTCGATTTATAATAAGAGTCGTTTTAGATACATTTTAATTATTCAAAATAAGTGTCATTCTTGACTTTATATGGATGTTTATAATTTTTCTTCCAAAATTAACCTTTCATTTCTCTCTCATCTTAATTATACAGATCACAATTTTAAGGCAATTTAATACTATGCAATTTCTCTCACATGCTAATTTTATGGGAGTATTAATAAGGGTATATCTATAATTTTATTAACTTTCTTAATAAACGTGTATTTTTCTAAAACGAATCTTATTATGAATCGGAGGGAGTATCAGTTAAAGCCTCTTTGATTTAATCCCTATAATGAGGTTGAATGAGATTAAGAAAGTAGTGGATGATATGCTATTGGTTTCTTATTAGAAACCTACACTCAAACACCAAAGATAAGAATAGAAGAAAATAGGTAAAACCTTTGTCAACCGGGATTACTTTGAGTTAATGAGAATGGAGGAGACAAACTAAAGCAATATACTTTAAGCTAATGGGAACAGAGGATACAAACTAAAGCAATACACAGTTTTTCAGAGAAAAATATAAATCTTTTGCTTCTACATTAGAAATCAATATAGAGGAGAAAGAAAATGAATTAGGGACAAGATCAAACCTTGAGAGTTCTATTGCTAGTAGATCAAATAGGATTGAATGTAAAGAAAATATATGAACAATAATACACTCATGCTTAACGTAATTGATCTAAGAGATAAACTTGAAAATTTTGTTGTTACTCCTATCTCTTTAGAGAGAAAAAATGGAACTTTTGCAAACCTTAAAATTTTCACCCTAACTTCAAAAAGGAAATCTAGAAAGAATGTTAAAGCTAAGGTTACCCTTAATCCCTCAATGTCTCTTTAAATGTCAGTGCTAGTTTGTAATGTCAAGGCTCTAAAAAATCCTAAAAATAATAGGTATTCTCAGATTACTTATATTTCATAAAGATGATGTTGATAGGCATTTTGGAGATTAAACTAAAGTAAAATCACAGCAAAGAACTTTGGTTTATCATAAACAATTGGAAAATTATTTCAAATAATAATGTCATTATAATAGTAGAATAATTTCTACTTATAACTGTGACAAGCTTGAAGTTCTAAACTATTTAATAAATGAGCAAGTCATACATATATACACTTAGTTGAAAAGGAATTCATGTAGAGTTTTCTTTTCATTTGTGTATACTATGAACTTGGCATTTCAAAGAACTTCACTTTAGAAAGACTTGGAAGATAGGAACTCAAACATGAACATCCCTTAGATAATACTTGGTGATTTCAACAAAATTTTTATATTCATTAGAATTTAAAGGAGAATTGTGCTTAGGTGCCTATAGGGAATTAAGATCTTACATTAGTAATAGAGGAGTGTCTAATCTTATCTATAAGGGTAACCAGTTTGTATGGAGTAATAAGCAATAGAACAAATGGTTTATAAGAAAGAGGCAAAATAGAGCTTTATTTAATCACCTTAAATAGATGAAATTTTAGGGGAGTAATGCTCTTTATGGGAACTATCTCACTTTAAACCATTTACCTTTTGAAATTTATAATATAAATACCACTTTTACAAGGACCTCCACCTTTTGGTTTATAAACTTTCTTACAAACTTTATGTGGTTTTTAGGCACTTATTTTGTTTCTAGTGTGTTTTTAGGTTTAATTTTCTTCATAAATCAAAAGGAGAGAAATCAAGATAAAATAGAAGAGTTGGAGCTATTTTAAAGGTACAAGCTCTTATTATAATATATATGGTCGAGTGAGTAACATACATGACTATATAAACGATTGTCTAAGTCATTATGAATGCGTAAAGCTTTGAAGAAATTATTTTGCCCATATGAAGATGCAAACCTATTAAGTCACATATATGACCATATCCATGCCCTTGTAAGCTTATAGGAATGTGTAAATTCTTAATTATGAAGAGTTTTTTAGGAATAAGGTCTCTCACACAACCACTTGACTTATCGTGTATATTTTAAAAACCTTAGTTTTGCATTATAAAAGGAAATTATAAAGATTAATAAAAGAAAAGCAGTTAGAATCAAAGTTCAAGGCAAAGATAAAGTTTAAGACACAAATCTAAACTTAATTTAAGACACAAATCTAAACCTAGGATGGAAGGAAACACGAAGATTGCTTTAGAGATTGGATATTTTCTTTTTAATTATTTTTCTGAACTTTTGATGTTTGTTTTGTTTTCTATGTTTATGAACTAAGTTTGTTTAATGTCTAGGTATGATGAATCTAAGTTAGGATGGATATTATGATTTGATCATTTATTTAATGCAATTTGAATGATCTATTCATTATGATTCAATTAAACATTTTTTTGAATTAATATATCTGGGATATTAGTTCAAATATGATATTGATGATTTAGATTAAGAAATCTATTTTTATGAATATATATACTATAATTAGATGAAGTTGCATATAAACTTAGAAATAGGTTGACATAAATTCTCTAGATAAGTGTTAAACCTAATAGTGAAATTCACAACTCAAGTAATGCGATCTTCGAGGTTTTACCTAGAAAGAAGTTTTAGTTAATCAATTGAGGATTATTTGCTAATAGTCTTGAGAAAGACATAAATATAAGATATGAATTTTTACAGTCAAAAGATTAATAATTGAATTTTATGATAACGTGTTAATATTTAAGAAATCTTAGGAGGATTCATTACTTAGGTACTAGTCATTTGATATTTATTAATCTTAGTGATATCTTTGTTTTGATTTATTATTGTGTTGAATTTTAGTTTAGTTTAGTCTTAATTAAATCATCATCATATTTTGTTGATTAGATAATAGAAACAATATTATTATTAGTACTCGTAGTCGTTATAGGATTGACATTTGATATTCACTGATACTATATTATAGTTTCGACATATGTATTTACCTGTGAGATCTATAGAGCAGAGTTCAACACTCATATCTAATACAAATGTCTCAAAAGATACAAATGTTAAAAAAAGAAGCTTAAAGTACTCCATTTGAGATATCTGAGTTGTAATAGCCCAGATCACCCGTTCACAGATATTATCCATTTTGGGCCTTGGCCCAACCAAGCCCTCACGGTTTTACATTTTCAAAAGTGTGAGATCCCACATCGGTTATGAATAGGGAGTTCCATCTCTATTTAGATCAGTTTATCATAGTCTTCATTGATGATCTTCTGATATATTCTAAGAATGAAAAGGAGCTTGCTAGACATCTCCGGATTGTGCTACAAATACTTCGCGAAAGGTAGTTGTATGTGAAGTTCTCAAAGTGTGAATTTTGGTTAAGGGAGATAGGATTCCTTGGGCATGTTGTATCAGGTGAATAGGTCGGTGCACGAGTTTGAGATAGAGTTAAGGGAGCTCGCCACCTATTTCCCTGAATATGTGGCTGATGAAGAGAATCTATGTGTTCAGTTTGAGACAGGATTGCATTTGGCTATTCGAGAGAGGATGATGGTTACCTCAACTACCACATTCAAGGAGATGGTACAGTCGGCTAAGAGAGCTGAGAAGTTGGTGAAAGAGCGTGGGAGACAATGGGAAGAAGAAAAGAGAGGCAGAAGAGGAAGTTTTGGCCATCATCAAAAGTCACCCTTCTTTTTTATTCAGAGTGTGAGATCCCAAATCGGCTGGAGAGGGAAACGAAGTACGTCTTATAAGGGTACGGATACCTCTCCCTTACAGATGCATTTTTCATGGCCTAATGCACCGGATCCCATCAGAACTCTGAGATTAAATGTGCTTGGGTGAGAGTAATATTAGGATGGGTGTCGTCTTGGGAAGGTCTTGGGAAAAGCAAAACCGTGAGGGCTTGGCTGGGCTAAGGCCCAAAGCGAACAATATCTGTGAACGGGTGATCTGGGCTGTTAAAGTGGTATCAGAGCCGGTACTCGAATCGTTGTGTCAGCTAGGTTGAACCCCAGTCAGGGCTGGGCTCTAAGGAGGGTGGAAAGTGTGAGATTCTATATCGGTTGGAGAGGGAAACGAAGTATGCCTTATAAGGGTACGGATACCTCTTCCTTACAGACGCATTTTTCATGGCCTAATGCACCGGATCCTATCAGAACTCCGAAGTTAAATGTGCTTGAGCGAGAGTAATTGTAACATCCCGTTACCGAAGTGACGGGTATATTGGCAATTTGGATCGGGTTTAGGATTTGGTACAGGCAAG
>JANZLD010000006.1:12534552-12557483 GCA_026413575.1 Erythroxylum carthagenense | reverse complement strand
ATATCGATCGATACTTATATATTTATATAGCGAACAAGTATATAGAATAATGAGAATCCGCTTTAATATAAGCCTTTATATCGAATTAACTGAGTAGATACGTTAGGCTGGATATTACATACATGCATTGATCATTACATAATTGAATGTTTACTTAATAAATTGCATATTTAATAATTTGATATGTATTGCTATGTTTGATTATGGAGAAGAAAAGATCTGTAGGACGCACCATCTAATGGGCATGCATCAGGACCAGGTGCGCACTGGTTATGACTATTAAAGTTGTTTTGTTTAAATATTGAGATATGTTATGGGCTGATCTTGGTTGATGCTAGGCTTCCGATCGGATCCTTATTTGTGATGTTTATGACTTTGGACGCTTTAACTAAGAGTTGGTCTTATAGTGATTCTTGGCTTTCTATAGCCCTTTTGGATTAAGAGAGCCTTACAGCTATATGAGTATGGGAGCATGGTTGGGCCGTTGGCAATGCATAGCTTCCCGCTGCCATTCGAGGTTTAGAATTATGAGAGCCTACCCTTGGAGATTAAGATTTTACAGATATTCTTTTTCATGATTTATTTGTATTGTTAATGTGATTAGATGTACGGCATGATGTGTATTTATTTTGATATTTATGTATGACTGTGCGCATAGCATTAGGTATCGTATGATGGTGTGCACTTACTCAGCGAGGTCTAACTTCTCTTAAATTTATTTTTTTCAAGTCAGCTACCACCGACTTTGCAACAGTGACTCCAATGATGTGTCCGTTATGGCCTACTTACGTTTGTGTATATTCTTTCTTTATTTTCATTTATCTTGTATTTGACATGATTTTATGAGTTGTAAAATTTCTTTTTGACGTGCATTATTATTATTGTATTGTATGAACTTGTTACTTTCTTTAAGGTTTGAATTTATTTTGTCGCTAATAATAGGCTTATGTGTGATCTGGAGTTTTGAATATCAAATCTCACGTGCCGATTACGTGCCCATTTCAGGTCGAGACCAAAAAGGCCTACCTACAAACACTTGTGGGATCAACGATTCGGCTCATATCTGATTGCTGTTGTCATTTTCATATCCACTTTAAGCATAACCCCTATCACCGACAATAGATCTCCACTGGGAGGCCTAGCAAGTGAAACCAAGCTCACTGGGTAGCATCCCAAGCCCATCTTTCTAATGAGAAAATGGATCGTTTTGTTCTTAAAACTTGGGCCACGCAATGCATTGGAATTGACTTTCCATTCGCGCATTGTTGCTTCCCAGCTTTAGTAGCTTGGAGCAAGACCAACTCCTTCTTCTCCCCTTTTTCTTTTATACAGATTTGAGCAATTTTACTTTATAACTTTGTCAACATTATCACCTCCCAGCTTCCATTGTACGTCTGTATCTAGTGGGTTAGGTTTACTTTACGTTCTGCACATTGCTTCTATACTACATATTCCAATACGTGTGAGAATGCACACTTTTCCCGCTAATATGGACTCCTGATAATGCTGCTAATTGGCAACGTCAATCACATCACTCCTAGCTACGACATTGAAGACATTGCAAGTTACTAGAGAAGAACAAAATGGAGGTCGTAAATTAAGCATATAATGTAATGTCATTTGCATTGAGAGTACTGAAGTCATAGCAATTCGAGTTAGGGTCAGCTTTGTGGTAAAGATAGAATCGTTGGACTTGTTAAAGATGCAATGTTTTAAGTCTATAGGAATTAAATAAATGATTTTTTAAAAATTCAAAATAGGTTATTAAGTCAATTCAAACTTAAACTGTTAAAAATAATGTAAATGAGAGAAAGAATGATTATGGCAGTCTCATATAACATCAGATCTCATGTTACAAAAAATATATAATTGATTTATAAACTTATAAAACATTATTATAATTATGTTTAATATATAATTCTCTTTAACTCTAAATTAAAAATGTTTTCGACCAGTATATATTTATCTATTTCTTTTACCTCAAACTCTTTATCCTCCAATGTTGTTGAACTTTTAAATGTTGCAGAATGTTATAATTTTTATTTTTATTTTTTTTGCTAGAAGGGAAGAGAACAAATGAAAAAAATCAATACAAATCACCTTGTTTGTATAGACGAAAGAGCTCTCGGATAGTCACCAGGGGTTCCTAAAGTATATGCAATCTTGAGCTTAGAATTTCTGTGAGAGAGGCCATTCAATCAGCACACTAGTTCTCTTTACGATACATATGCTAAAGTTGAACCTCCCAACTTGGATGGAGAAGTCCTCGTGTACTTGCTACCAACAAACTATCGTCAGTTATTACTTTACTGAAAGAAGAGAGGATGTCAATAATCTCGAGAGAGTTCACTTCAACTATGACTCTTCTATATTCAAGCGTCCAAATTAGAGTGAGACCCGAGATAATCATCCACTAAATCCGAGATAATCAAAATCCATTTTTGCTCTTTTTGACAATCTGTTTGGTCTAATTCAATAGAGACCCACAGGTTCCTTTCCTGCCCCATACATTATCATTGGTCGGTTGCTCTCTCTTTCTCCTTGGTTGTTCAATTTAAGAAATTAGTGGAAGGTCAAACAAAGGTAATATAATCAAAGAACAACATATTCGAAATGGGTCAAAGCTCGTAAAGTAATTGATTAAAAGACAAGTTCCATTAATAAGTTGGAGGAGCTAACATCTTAAATTTTGCTTTCCTTACACTTCATGGAACCAAAAGTGGTACTTATGGCAATCAGTTCATTATTATATCTGATACTTAATTAGTTCTCTGACTTAAAAGTTTTTAGCCTTATCATCCGCGTGGTTTGAATACTTAGGCTAGCCACTTCTGTTCCTTTATAGCTTTATATATATATATATATTGAAGCATTTCAGTGGTGGAGGAAAGGAGAGTCTCTTCTTCTATCATCAAGGTTTGTTGATCATGACCTTGTAAAGCCATCATCAATGTTGGCTTTAGTTCTTGTATAAGAAGAAAGAAATAAAGAAAACCATTGACTTTAGGGTTTTGGAACCGATAAATAGAGTTCAAAGAAGTAGAATTCAGGACATGTAACACAAAGTGCATGATGGAATAGTATCATTTTAAAGAGGGGAAAGGGAGGATTCTTGAAAGGACAAGGAACTCGATCATTACTCTTTAGAATTGTCAAACCTTCAAATAACAAGTTGTGTTCCCTCCCCCCCCAAAACCCCCACTTGGTGAATCCAAAATTAAAGTAGTAGAAGTGGGTTCCATACATAGTGCAGGTGGCGGTGGAAGAACACGCATACAAAATGGTCCAACGTTTTGCAACCATGCAACCCCATCTATGCAGTATAGTGTAGTGTAGGGGACACTTTTCTCATCAGAAAGCCACATTGACTACCTGCTATGTCTTCTTTTTCTTTTTTTCTTTTGGTGGATTATGCTACTGGCTAACGGCACCCGATCGGCATCATTGAACATATATCTTCACACCTATATCCAACTTCAAGATATGTTCGGATAATTATATGCATTGCTCTTTCTTCTCTATGTTCATAGCGTTTCTGCTTCTGTGTGAAATTGCATGAATCTTTGGAGGAAGAGATGTCATATTATTGTTCGTATAGACACTACCTGCATGTAGCTGTAGGCAGACAAATAATTTAAGGCCGTGGAACTCCATCGGGCCTTTTTCAGAAACAAAGGCAAAGTGTGCACAGTCTACGACCTAAATCATAGACATCATTATTGCAGATTGGAAGAGGATCAGTCAGTTACTTACCATGCATTTTGTTTGAGATAATATATTTAAAAATGTCCGTAGATAGACAAATAATTTAACTCGTGGAATTCCACCAAGCGGCCTCTCAGAAACACTATGAACAAATGCGCAAGTTTTGTGCGGTCCATTACCTAAATCTACTTGAGATAATATATTTTAAAAAAATTAATTAATTATTCAAACTTTTAAATTTTTAATTAAATGATTAATTTTTTAAAATCTTAGCAATTCACTTTAAAGTGTTCTTTTTAATGATATGTCGAATCAATATCAAGTCAATCTATTAATCACATTATTAAAATTTAACAGTTTTGATCTTAACAAAAAAATTTAAAAATTAAATAATAAATTGAAAAATCTAAAAAATATACTTTAGAATTGATTATCCCACTTCTTTATCGCTTCATCACATATACACATATGCATTACGTGATGTAATTAACATGCTAAGGGTTCCCAGAAAAGGTGGAACTTTCGGCTACAAACCCAGGTGAGAAAGGGTTTCCGTTTCAACACGCAGTGGCTAAGCCACAGTTAAGGAGGGGTTGGGTGGTTTCTGAAAAGACGTTTTCATGGAATCAGGACATTAACATACACATACGCCAATGCCAGGTTTAGGTATGCGATTACTTAGCAGTACTAGCTTTTTAATCAAGTGGGGTTTCTGTACTGATTAAAGCAACTATATATTAAATAATTATAACTCGTACGTTCTACGTTCTTAAGGTCTCTTTTTGTCGACTTGTTTCGGTGCATTCACTTGAACCAATGAGAATGGGGCGGCTTGATTATGGTGGACCTAAGCTTTTCTGTTTTTACTTAATTTAATCTATCAAATCGGTACTTGTGGAAAGCATAAACTGATGCCATTGGTAGACTGCAAAAAACAGAAATTGAAAAAAAAAAAAAAGAAAGTGGGATGAGATGCGAGACATGTGTTAAATTCACATCAGCCATTAATGGAATGAGAACTAGGGAACTTGCTTTTGGGAGACACTCGGGTTGAGACTATTCGATTCAAAGCTTACAACAGTGATCGGTTTTGACAGATAATAGCACGAGTTTGAGTTTAGAGAGATTCCATTCAGAACCAGAAAGTTATATTCTATTCTAAAAGGAATACTCTCACCACAAAATGGTCTGTACCCCATGGAGGGCAAAGGCATTAGATGAACACGATTGATGCAACCCCCCTGATCTATTCTATTCTATTCTATTCTCAGGTTAGTTTAATGTGATTGATTTATGTTGCTGTTCAAGTGGGCGATTGTGCTAGTTCTTTGATGGGATTCGTAGACATAATGTGAAATTCATTACCTAATAATTTATGGCATTAATTTATTCTCCTTGTGACTTGTGACAAGGACCTGTTAGTTAATGATGTTTTTAATTAAATTTTATAAAAAATATATACAATGATTAACATGCGATGTTGGTTTTGGTGCTCCGTATATATTATTGTGAAGATAAACCATATTTTAATCAAAATTCATACTTCTAACCTTAACCAGCACTACATATTCTATCATGTTGGGTCTTAATCATGAGTCCAGATCTCCTGTTTAATATTATGATATTTTATTGTGTTCAATAAATCTCAGTCATTTATTTATGTAAATTCTGTGTAGGTCTCGCATGAATCTTCCGTAAATTTCATAAAATAAATGGTTAAAATTTCATAAATAGAATAAAAGAAGGTAATATTGGACAGAAAAACTATTCCCCTTAATCATGTCAATAGCATAGCAAACCTTACAAATTTCTGGTGACTAGCTGTATACAACACTTAAAACTATTTTCCATTGAAAAGCATATAGGCCTCTCTAGGGGTGTGTGGAATCTAAAGTTCGATCGAGCACGAAATTTTGGAAAAGAACTAAAAAGGTTGTCATAAATATGACCGACATACATTTATTGTTTCTGGTTTGAATGCAATATGCAATCATAGTAGAACCAACTTGGACAAGCCAGTATCGTGAGACCTTCGTGAACAGTAATGTACAATACAATAGTACTGTAGTCTGAAATTTTGAAGGTTCTGAAAGTGCGCTGTTCTTCATTAATACAAGGTACTAAATGGCATCTTGAACCAGTGATCCAAGGGCATACCATGTCTGATAACTCCTCTGACCTCCTTTAACAAAAGATCCAACCAGCCAAGCTGTAAATAGTTCAACCAAGCACTCAACCAATCCATTTCGTGCAAGTTCTGATGAACTGGACTCTCCCCATTTTACCAAACTAATTAATTAGGTACGTGAAGACATGTGAAGGAACACTGACCTAAAATAGTGACTCAAGTTTCAAATTTTGCAGACTAAGCATGGCTGCGATTGCTTCTTTAGTGCATAATTTTTTTAAAAATGTACCGTCTTTACTAAGTAATATTTAAATCTTAAAAACCTTTCTGAAATTTGCGATAATGCACGCACGGCAAGTGAAAGCAAGTCGGAACTAGCTGGCAGGTATGAGTCAAAGTACAAGTATTCCATGCTCTAGCCCTCGGATAGAACTTGTGCATATTCTAAAACGTAAATAGCTTTAGATCTTTCAAGTGGGATTTTGTCTATACCATGTGTGATGTGTCTGTAGGGAAGGTAAATAACAAGAGCAGTTAATGTGGTGGAAGAAGAGAGAAAAGATGTGTATACATACATACAGAGAGGGTTGGTGTAGTGGAGGTGGTGAACTGGGTAAATAGCAGAGGCACTGGTCGTATTTTGTCATCTGAGAAGTAGACAGCTGTAATTATAGCTGAATTTTGTTGGAGGAACCCCACCGCCCTAATCAATCCAACCTCTCTCTCTCACCCTCCTTTTCTTCAGCACTTATATGCTTACTTGAATACACGGTCCTCCATTATCATCATTCTCAATTTACTGCTTCTTTTGTCCACAACTGCAGATACCTTTCACTTTATTTGTGCCAATTCGTGTGTGTCTGTCATACTCTTAAGTTTACTTTTCGATGAATTCAATTCATTGTCCTATGGTGATCTCTTTATTTGTGCCAATTCGTGTGTGTCTGTCTTACTTCTAAGTTTAGTTTTCGATAAATTCAGTTTAATCTGCGCACCAGACAAATGCAATCCAAAACTTGCAGAATCAAGAATGTATGAAATGCACTGCTCATGATGGGTGTATATTCGCTTGTAATATTAAACACAAATTTTATAATCCTGTAATGGACACTGTTGTATTGCACGTGCACGTGGAGTGCTTCAAACACATGACAATAGTGCATGATGGAGCAAGTTCCTTTAAGGGGCTATCCAATTCCCTCAATTTCAAATGGGGAAAGATATGGATCAACTCATTGCAGAATAAGGGGCAGACATGAGAACCTCCTTTATTTTTACAGAAAATATATATTTTAGAATTGTAAGTTAAAGGCCATGACATGGACAGAAAGGTATTAAGAAATGTTAAAGAGTTTTGGAGAATATTTTATATAAGGTAAAATGAAAGACATCTGAAGGAAAGCTGGAAAGTAGAAGGGAAAGGAATATTGTAGGTTGCTTGAAGTTTCAGACTAATGCATCATTAATGGCTAGGTGTTTATGTAACAATAAGAAATAAGGAATATTGGTATGAAATGGTTGTAGGGTTTTATGCCAATTGTCCATTTTAAGTATTTGAGATTGCTGCCTTTCTTGGAAATGAACAACGACGACAGCAAAGTTAGGGATAGGGAACCCAAGATCCTTTTCTTTTCCTCTTGCTTTAGAAACAACCGACAGCTTAACCCTTTTCTCTTCTCTTTCTCTATCCTTTTCCTTCTATACTTTCCGATAAATATATATTAATATACGTGGAGAAGAATGAATTCTTGGTTAGGAATCATATGTTTCTACATTGTTATTAGCACAACATGGAGAAAAAGATTACAAAGTGGGCAATGCAAACTATTAAATGAAATTCACATCAGCTCCTCAATGGTGGGGGCCAAAATGCGGACTTGATCTATCATCAGTGCACGGTTTGCGCAGTAGATATCAGTGGGTCTGTTTCGTGCGAATTTGGCTTCACATGCTCATCGCCAATGCACAGTATCTCTTCAAGGTTGGCCTTTTTGGCTGATGATGACGGTAATAATGGCGGAAAAGTACTAGTTATTACGGAAGTTTGTGTAAGCTCTTTTGCTCTCTCTACTTGAGCTAACCAGTCTGTTCTGCATAGAACATGGAGCATGAGCATGGCACATGAAGCTTGAGCTGCAAGCAACCCAAACCAGAGCCCAGCAAATCCCAATTTGAACACAAACCCCATTAATATTGCCACCGGCATACCAACCAAGTAGAAAGACCCCAGATTGATATTAGCTCCAATGGTTGGCCTAGCGCTGCCACGTAAAACCCCACACCCAGTTGTTTGTGGGCAATTTCCAAGCTCACAGAGCCCCGCAATCGGCAATGCTATAGAAGTGAGCTCCAAAATCTCAGCATCATTTGTGAAAAATCTGCCCCATTGATGCCTCATCAGTGTTGTGAACAACAAAGCCAGGAGACCAAGCGCCACCGCACATGCCAGCGACACAAACATGGAAATGCGGGCTCTTGCAGGCCGATTAGCCCCCAGCTCGTTACCAACTCTTGTTGAGACTCCGAGACTGAGGGCTGACGGGAAGACATAAACTAAAGATGTTGTCTGAATCAGTATTCCCATTGATGCTATAGTGGCTCTGGGGTTAAGAAGTAGACCACATAACATTATCATGAGTTCGTACCACCACCACTCAAGACATACAGAAACACATGTGGGAATTGCAAGACCTAGTAAAGATGACCATCCTCTAAGACAATCCATGCTGGGAGTGACCCAAGAATCTTTACATACACCAGAAAAGTATATGAACGAAATGAGCAGGAGAAAGAGATTGAAGTTGGTCCAAACCATGGCTATGGCTACCCCTGCAATACCCAGTTTGAAGTGGATAACGAGAATGAAATTTAAAGGTACATGGAGGAGAACAGAGATGGCTGAACAGTAGGTTAATGGTAATGTGATGCTTTGAGTGCGAAGATATACGCGAATAGGGTGCAGAAGTGAAAGGAAGAAGAGGTCAGGAATGGAGAAAAGAATGAAAGTGTGAGCAACAGATGATATTTCTTGATCTTGGCCACACCATAATAGGATTCTCTTCATGTTTAGCCACATGAAAGAGACCGGAACGGAGGCAGAGAAAAGGAGAAGAACGGTTCTTTGAAGGGTGAGGCCAAGAAGCTTCCATTGTTTAGCCCCATAAGCCTGTCCGCAAATGGGCTCCATTCCCATGGCTAGTCCAGAAATCACAGAGTAACCGGTGATGTTTGCGAAGCCGATGGATAGGGAGCCACCAGCTAACTCGAGCTCTCCAAGATAGCCAAGGAAAAGCATGGAGATCATGGCTCTTGAATACAGAATAAGACCGGTCATTGCTGTTGGGCCAGAGATCTTCCCTATCGCTTTGATTTCCTCCAAGGCCTGAATGGAAAAGCGAAAAAAGATTATAAAAGAAATGATCTGTGTTGGACACGGTTGAGAGATACTACAGCGTTTAGTCATCCTTTTTAGAAGACATAACATATCTCATCAATCAGAAATATATGTCCTTTGGTTACATGTTCATGCAATACAAACAATGAATGGGTCCTGATCCATGTTTGGTTTTTGTTTTTACCTCTGAAGGGGTTGGGCATCTACGTAGCCCCTCCTGATCATCAGTATAATGATCCATGGCTTTGTTGGGTATAGCAAAATGGGTTGTGGCAGGAGACAGATACGAGGAAGGAGAAGAAGGTTTTGGGTTACACATAACCATAATTGTGCTTCCTATGATAAGGCTGTTTTGAGATAAAGAGAAAGGTAGAAGAAGTTAACAGGGATATTTAATACTACTCTGGGTGTGGTGTGTTGGGTTGGGTGGGAAAGAGTTGGGATACCTGGTGGGAGGGGCAAGAGGGTATGTAGCCTATATATATACACATGAAGCAATTGGGTGGGGTCCTGCTTATGCTCTACATAATATCCCTTAACAATTGTAGGGATAGTCCATCCGTGCATATAGGTATATAAATTAGTATTATTCTTGGCTTAGTGCAGATAATTAGTTCAAAGAGAAGATATATGTGTAATCCAGATGACAATCGGCTTTAAATAAAGTGTTTTCCTAGTACAAAAAAGATGGTGAAAGCATCCAGGGATTGGTGGTTTGTTTTATGACTAACCGCCACAGTAAGTTTGTCCGTGTAAGTTGTTTTGGGACGATAATGGTGGTAGGGAAGGCTAGCTTAAATTAGTTGTTTTTGTGTTAATGGAGTGAAATCAATAAATTATTGAAATCTTCTGGTTTTGGGTTGAGCTTTATGAGTGGATAATGTTTTAAACGACCCCTTCTAAATTCTCCAATTGTTTCAAAAATCAAAACGTTTATCTCAGAGTTGCCAAGTGGATAGTGAAAGGGCAATGGCACAAGTTGAGTTGGGTTAGACTTAATAATAGTAAGAGGGGGTATATTTTGTGAGCTGTCACTCGTTAAGCAGGGTTTGTGGGCAGAGGAAATGTCTCAGGTTCTAAGGCAGGCAGCTATACGTATGCTATATGCCACTTCTTTACACAACCCACGTGATTAAACCCAGTCTAGACTTTGGTTGTCTGAAACCCACTCCAACATGGGAACATCTCCCGGCTGTTTGCCCAATTTGACAGGTGACAAAACTTTCGGTAAAAACCTGCTTCAGGCCCCGTGTGTTTTCTCGTCTCTCTCTTTTTGCTTTTCTCTCTGGGTTTGCGTGCAATGGCTGGCTTATTCATGCTCTAGTCTTCAATGTAATAAGTACAATTATGCTCAACAGATTGGGATGAAATGGGTAGTGTTTACAATAAATAATAAATTCATGGGACTTGTGGAGGGTACGTGCACGTAGTGGTCATGATCATGGGACCACAGAATTGTTAATGGAGGGTATGAAGAAGCGGCAAACGGGGGAAAAGGGCACAAAGTGAGATAGCAAATAATACGTGCTACAATTGCAGCCATTTAATTCGTTTGTATCCCTTTTCTCACAACAGAGATGAGCGACTGTCTCTCTGCGGGGGTGAGAGCAGAGCAGAGGCCTTTTGGCAGCTCAGCCTCAGACAACAGTAGCACTACCCTGCCCAATAAATGATGGATTTGCACTTCCATTCCAACTTTTGTAAAATCTTTTAAACTTTTGCTACAGTGACCGCGGTATCTATCTTCTTCAATTTTTTTAAAATTTTATTTCTATATAATCAAAAGATATGAGACTTCTCTGAAATCCATAGCCAATCGCCCTCAATGTCAGATTCCATGTGTCTCCAGCATAATGAGCTGCTGTGGATGAGAGCAACGTGTCACGACACAGAACCAACGGACAAAAAACTGAAAACTCCAAAAAGACAAAGAAAGAGCACTTGCAGGCTATGAAATTAACCATCAAAAACCCAATTTGGAATTTAGCATCATCTTAATTGGAAAGTGGGCTTCACCAAATGAAAGATCCCAAGAGATTGTTCTGAACAGAAAGAAACCGAGTAAATTTAGGATCACATGGCGATGCTATTCTCGCTGTCGCAGTCAATCAGAAAATCATGTTAGGTACACCAAGTTGTTGTCATAATGGAGTTCGAGCAGAATTGTTTTATATTGACAGAATAATGATAATAAGAAACAAAAAAGAACACAAATGCTCAGATGCAAGTTTCACCAGGAAAAGGATGTGAAACACGGACAAGATACCTCTGGGATTTGGCATTTATGAAAATAAAAAAGATTATATTTGTCTGGAAACTCGAATAGGTTCTCGGATTCCATCCCCCTCATTTTCCCTTCTTTTCTTTCCTGAAAAAGTCTGATGCTCGCTTTCAGAATGAGTCCTGTCCTGGAAGGGGAGACGGAGAGATCTCTCTAACCACAAAAATTTAAATTTTTCTTCTTGTCTAGCTTAGATTCAATGCCCTGATATTTTTGCAAGGTAAGCTGCAAACTTTCCATTATTTATAACAGTTTTCTTCCCAAAGTTCCCACCACCTGGTTCTCTAACATACATGCACACATCCAAGCAGTTTATGGTCTCAAACATGGGGCACCAAAACTAGTATTCAATGATATATGCTAGTTTTGCAATAGGATATCTCTTGACATCCCGGCCATGTCTTCATGTATGATTTGGCAAATAAGGAACTCAAATTGTGAGGACCTCGGCCAAGTCTTTTGAATGATTCTCAGACCTTAACAGAAAACAGTGCATTGGACCGGTGAAAGCAAATCAGGCTTTCATAGATATTGATAGGTGCAATAAACGCATGAATTTATGCTTAGATTCAGAGGGAATCAAGGATGTTTTCGAGAGAAATCAATCAAGCTATTCCAGAAAACACAGCATCGAAAGACATGTCTCCATCAAGGTTTCAATCAGCACAGTTCACATACAAACTGTTGGCCACGAAGCTCTATCCACTACATTCATACAGCAATATTCAGGCACACAATGCAAGAGATACCAATTCACCAAGCTTCGGACACTTGGACCACCAGAAGATCAATAAAAGGGCCCAGAAAGAGATTTTATTTTCCATACGGAATAAATCTCAATCGCCAGAAACTTATTTTGGTTGTTAATATAATACTATTGGGAAGGAATCCTCGGCTTTGTTCTATTTTCCAATGAAGCAGGTTAACTTTTGCACATAATTGAATAAATTCTTCCTGAACTTTGATAGCCTCTTCCATATTACCCATCTCCCACTGACAGCTAAGGTATTTGCAATATTTCCTTTATTGCAGCCTTTGCTTTACATTTAATTTGCTTATACTGTTTCTAAGACATGTAGAGTGAACTACTAAATGAATCCTTAAGCCTCAAATAAGGACCTTCCTCGTCAACTTAAAGAAGGCCTGATCTGCAATTGGCCTCGTTAAATCTTCACAAGTTCCAAAGCTTGACAAATTTCCACGAAATCCTCCTTTTTTTTTTTTCCCCAAAACTCCTCCAATTTTGTAAACTCGATCACCTTCTGCTCCGATTCTACTCACAGTCCACTGGCAACTTCAATGAAATAAAATTACAACAAAGAAGTTCTGGTAATCTGTATAAAAAAGAAGAAAATTATGGAAAGAGAAAGAAGAATTATATTGGCTAACGGACACAATAATTTAAAAGTCTATATTGTTTGGAGATGAATATAGCTACTCGCACAAATTCCTGCAACCGTTAATGGTTTCCAATCTTACTGTAATCTGAAAAGAATAGGTACAAGAAAATACCTCATTTGATAGTCCTGGGCTTCTGAGCACTAGATCGAGAAATACCCAAGATGGCCATAATTCCAGCAGCCAACGCTGCAACGGCACCAACAGCAAAAGCTGGTGAGTTTCCACCGCCAAACAGCTGATCCCATGGCCCACTTCCCACGGACACAATAACCTATGTTGACAAGAGATCCCAATCATAAAGTTGTTGGAAGGAGAAATTTTGAACGAAACAAAAATGAAGTTCAACAGAAAATTCACATAAGATGCTGGTAATATGGATCTGACTTTTGTACTTTGAAGTGACAGAAAACTAAATGCATTTTGCAATTAATCTCATGAACCTACCCAAGAAACCTTTGATGACATTGTACTCAATAGCAAATGGACCATGTAAATCTAGAATTCTACAGATCTTATGAGCTGCTTTGCACTTCTATAAACAATATGATACTGGACTCTTCACATGCACCATACAGTTGCAGCCTTGCAGGTGAGGAAATGGTATTTATATAGCGTCTTATGGAATTCAAAAAATCTTCCACTAAAACATTTGGCCTCCAATGATCAGATATTAAATAATAGACAATCCTTTTAGCCCTTCTTTGTACCAGCAAAAGAGAATAACACACTACTTTCTTATCATCAGATCTTCTTTCAATAATTAAATTCTCTTTTCATTTTTGAAGAAAGAACCAAGCATCCATTGTTGCTCCCAACCCAACCCCAACACACAGTATCAAGTGTATGTCAAAGAGAAACCTGCGGGATCACAATTGCCAAATTGAGAACACCCATTGATAACCCTGCAAAAACCAATCAAGAATACAAGCAGTTACAGAGCCTTTGCTGTCAACTAAAAAAATTTCCTGGAAGAAACAAAGATTTTTCCCACCTTGACCAAGTCCCAGAGATTCAATACGTGAGGAAATTAAGGCATATGGAACACTGTAAGTGATCTGCAATGAAAATATCCCAATGATATCAGTTTATTTCTTAATTGTTCCACAGAAGATGTACTTCACTTGTGGGCAAAACAAGCCATCAGATGCTAGAACATAAGGTAGTTCATATACTACTTGTACTAAGAAATCAAGAAATTGAGCTCAATTAAAAAGGTGATTATGGACATACAAAGGCTACCGAGAAGCCAATAGCTTGAAATCCATATTGCTTAAAGTATTGAGTATAATAACTGGAACATATTAACAGAAAGTATAATGCACCTTTTAGTAGGACTTAGATATTTACCGCTAGCGGAAAGCCAAGAATTGCAAAAATAATTAGTGCAGCAGCCACAATTCCATTTGGAGGCAGGTGGTGCCCTATATAGCCCATATGTTTTGCTGCGTATGAGACTATAAGCATAGCAAGGAAGCAAAGTGCCATGAGTATGTTCGAAATTCCCCATATAAAACCAGCTCCCCACTTCCTACATAACTTCTCCATGAGCACAGATGTTATACCAAGTATGACTGAATTCATCATTAAGCCAAATGCGCCCATTCTGACTCCAGAGTTGTAATTACTTCCTTCGTTCGGCTTGCCACCATAGACTTCTCGGCCCATCCAATCCGTATCAAAGAGAAGAAATGGGAACCAACCAATCCAATTGAGAGCAGTAACAACTAGTATTATCCAAATAGACCATGAGAAGTATCTAAATGTTCCAAATAGTTCCCATAAGAAGGCCTCTTGTGCATGGCTTGATTCTCCTGAAGCTTCTTCCACTGTGTGCATGGATCCCAAAGGCATCTCTTGAGCTGCTGTGATGCTTAAATATGTAGTAACCACTATAGAAATAATATCAAGATAGAACGCAGACTTGAGATTGGCACAGTCCTCATTACATGCAGAGGTAACTGTAAAGGGAAAAATCCGGAACCAACCACTGAATGACCCAGTGGCATAACCAAGTACGTTACCGACTGCCATGAATAATGAGAAATATGCGTTTGCCACCCGAGTCCTTCTATGATCCTTCCCTAACAGAACAGGAGTTCAAATAAGGCAAATGTCAACCCTAGCTGAATGATACTGATTTGATCTTTTCATGCAAAGGATTTGAAATTCTGAATAAGGATTGCAAAAAATAACAAGATCCAAGTAAATCGGTTTGACCAAAAGAATTCAATAATAGGGAAATAAATAATATGTTTGGAATAACTGGACATTGAACTCAGCTCTACCAAAGGAACATTTAGACAAAAGCATATGAATTATTTCTCCCCATCAAAATAAGTATCTGTTGTTTATTGGCACAAGAAATTCAAGCTTCCTGATTTCTTTCCATGATATCATTCTTTAATTTATTTACAAATTAATATAGTTTTGGGGACAGGGAGTTTGAATATCGCCGGTGATTCCCAGTTAAAGAGTCATATCGGCCTATTGTAGCTCTCTATTTATTTAAAAGCAATTAAACATTGCCGCAGGAATTTAAACAACTGAAATGGGATTAGTCTTGAGAAAAATCCAAAAAAGAAATGAAATACAGGATGTCGCATGCAAAAAGCATCTGTGGAAGGAATTGGAGAACTTCTTGAAGAAAACTTATCAAATGCCCAATCATCAACTACATTTAGAAAAATCAATAGAATTAATGAAAGTTTGGATTGCAACTTCAAACCATGATGGACAGTTGATCAATCCTTTCTGTTTTCAGTGTTAAAGACTGCTGTGCTAGCTTGACTAGAAAGGTACCAATTTCCGAAAGACACCAATTTCGATGCATCATGGTCTCAAGAATGAATGCTTGAAGAAGGGATTGCAGATACAAAATTTACCAAAATAACCAATCTAAAAATATCTCTTCACACTAAATCAAAATGTCAAGGAAAAATAAAACTACTAGCTTCTGAATGGGCAGACACATAGATTGTGGTCCAAACTCTTTGCAAAGGAGGTTTCATAATAATAGATAATATGAATTACTAGTGTCTATTGCCATGAACAAGACCTGAATAGCTAGAGATCCTAAATGAAAATAAAAAAACTAAAATGTATACTCGCAAACCAGTCTAGACCGTCAAACAGAAATGACAAACAAACTATACCTAATTTGATAGAACTCCTGAAGTAATCTAATATGAACGAATAGTAATTTACAAATATTTGGATTAATTAAGAAGTAAAAAGTTGTAGTATATTATGTTCTCAACACATAAATTAGATCAAATAAATACTCATGCTATCCCTGGTTGTAAATTTTTTTGTTAAATGTGAGATTGAAATTTTTTTAAGTTCATTCTTTATTTTAATTATTAGGCAGATTTTTTCCACAATCACAGTAGACAGTGAACTATTCAGTAAAATCATAGAGTTTAAAGTAAATCACATTCAAAAGCTACAAAGGCCATATATATGTGATGCAAATGCTCCCAAACAATCTTATCTAATAATATTACTGATCAAAGAACTGGCTCAACCAAAGGGCAAAAATATTCCTGATGGGGACGCCAGTTTGCTCACCAACTAGTCCGACTCCACCAAACAATCTTAATTCCTTCCTAAAACGCACAACAACAACTAAAAATATCACACGTTAAATCATATCGTACCAACGTAATCGGCCACAGAGTGAAAAAATGGTTTCTCTACAAGGATTTAAAACCGGAAATGTGGGATACTAACATAAACCAAAAGGTGAAGCAACATCAATCTAAGAAACCTGAGGACTTTTGAAAATGATAATAATTATCAGAATACATAGTACTAATAAATAATAATCACACTTCAGCATTAAGAATTATTTTCTACAAAATAACAAAATTTACCAAGATCATCCTCTCAGTCTCGATTGAGTAAGATTGTCTTCCGACGAATTCAAACCAAATTTCTATGCACAATAAAAGTTCAATAATTTGAATTATGGTTAACGGGAAAAGAAAAGGAAAGTAAGCTCCACAGTTACCGGTAAGATCAGCGAGAAGAGCTCGACAAGGACCTTGAGTCATGTTATTAGCAACGTCCAATATCCAAAACCCGAAGACGAAAACTGCGATCGCTCTAGGCTTAGAGCTACCTCTGTCGCCCAAAAGCCACCCGATATCAGCGGAGTGGCCGATGACCAAGACGGAAAGAGATATCAACATAGCGCCGATCAAAATAAACGGTCTCCGGCGGCCAAATCGGCTTTTACAACGGTCGCTCATGTGGCCAACAAGTGGCTGAACTATTAGTCCTGATAATGGACCGCATAGCCATATGATGCTAGCCCACGCATGAGGGATTCCGAGCTCTTGCACGTAGGGAGTTAACAGAGAGAGCTGCAGAGCCCAACCGAATTGTATTCCGCCGGCGATCGATGTCACACGCAGTAGTTGCCGTAACGGTGGCCGGCGAGCTGGTACCGGTGGTCGAGTCGAGGTTCGACTTCTGGCTCGGTGGGACTCTGCTTCGTGGATTGGCATCTCTCCTCTTCAACTTCGAGAGAAAAGTGCAACCGCAGCGTCTCGATGACTGGTAGTTAGCGAAGCGACCCCGCTTTACGATCTTTCAGAGCTCTGATTTCGACTCTTGAAGACTGAAGTGTTGAAGAAGCGAAGAAGAGAATACCGCGAGACATGAAAGTTGGCGGTTTGAGAGAGTGCTATTTTGATGTAATCAGACGTGATAATGGACGATTTTACGACTATGCCATTGAGATGGGGAAACGGAGAAGATAGTCAATGGTGCGAGCTTGAAATTTCTGACAAGCCGAGGGCAATTACGCAGTGACGATGTTCTTAAAATAAAATTGTTTAGTTTTGAACTGCCATGTCGACACTAGTGACGTTGCAATTTGGGGGAATCGATGAGGAAAAGACAAAGACGCCCCTGTAAAATAGAAAACGACACGGTCGTTTTTAGTAAATAGGAGCTTAAAAGTTCAAAAAGACGTCTCCCTGTTTTGGGTGGGCAAAATGGAAGCGATAAAAACATGTGGTGACTTTCGGCGTGTTAGAGCCTGCAGAGAGGGCTTAGTTGTCCGACATCGGCTTACTTTACTTTTTGGTTAACAAGGCCCACCTGTTCGGCTCAACACTTCATTAAAGTTTTTGACTTTTCGCCATCACCATTACATTAGTCTTCCTTTCCGTGTGGTTGTTGAAGCAATTTTTCACCATGTTACACATTTTGCTGAAACGTTTTCACAGGACAGGACGGACCCAAGTCGAGCCTTCTTAAAAGGCAATATATAATTAAAGAAATTGATTTTTTACTTTTTCCTGAAAAAATCAAATCATTATTCATGTGATTTTCTTTTCTTTACAGACGAGACCAATCATTGCCTTGGTTGTGTGTGGATTATTCTATTCATGACAACGCAATTAATTATATAGGAGGTCACGTCTTCGATTTAACTGCTTTTGTCATGATTCATATTTGTTTAATCAGTTAATTTTTCACGCTGCATGATTGATATCACCTAAGTGCGAGGCAGGAACATGCTGTTGATTTAACTTAAGTTATACATATGCAAGTTCCACACATAAACACAAGAAAATTTGTACAAAAATCAATTCTTTTAGTTTTAATTATTACATCTGGTGAAATGGACGGTCGGATAAACTAGCGGTCCTACTTCATTGTACGTATTTACAGATAAGAGTAGCAAAACCACGAGTCAAATGCTGTATCATTGAGATTGTCCTAATCAGCTTCATTAAGTCAATAAGAGGCAAGTGATTAGGTTGGAGAGAATTTACCTGACAGCTGAAGTGAAGCAATTGGCATCTCGGCGATTGGTGAACTCAGAAAAAGAGAAAAAAAAAAAGAAAAGGCAGTTACTGTAGTGGTCTGATGCTGATTAGAAGGATCTGAGAAGGAAAGTATCTGAGGGGTTGGACGTTTATTAAGGCAAGGACAATCTTATACATGGTGGATGATAAAGATGGATAGTGTATAGAATACGGCTAATACAATCCAATGAGTTAATAACCAGTAGCTGTAATATGATAGATCCCTGTTCAACTCGGTTAGTCCTCCGATGTCTTTTCTTGGAACTTGGAAGGAAGACACCTCAGGCTCCATGCGTATGACCTGGAGACAAATTTTGGTGTTTAATTAAGTTGCTGTCACCTGTATTATATAAGTGTATTAGAAGTTTGATATTGATGCCAAAAACAACGGTCACTTTGAGATTGTCTAATACAAATGCGAGGCAAGGAGATTGGTACACGTGCGTTAATCCTCCAGCTTGAAAAGACGATTTAAAATAGAAAGGCTGTGCCTGATGGAGGCCCATTTATGATATCAAACTATTGTTTAACCTTATCATCCGTTTTAAGCTTCTGCCTTCAATGGGCTCAGATTGGGCCCATTGCTGCTGTCAATATGCACTGTACAGTTTGATTTGAGTGGTCGAGTTTGGTTGGTGGCTGGAACAGATCAGGCCATTGGGATTTAGACAGTTATCCTCTAGATTTCCGTGTCCAATTTTAGAAAAACGTTTGTTTGTTTTGTTTATATATTCGCATGGGACGGGACGGGACGGGACGAGACAGAACGGGATTATAGAATTAACAGGAGCAGTACATGTCGCCAACATAGTTACAGCAGCCTGCCAATACTTACGGCACTGCTTGCTTTGGATTTTGTCCTCTCTTTTTACTGTTCTCCTCCATCCATAAGCAAAACTTGGTCGATACTTAGGTTGACTGTATTCTATTTTTTTTAACACAAAAGATAACAAAAAATGAAAAAAAAGCAGAAACAAACAGTCCCTTAGCTATTTGGCTCTCCTAGGCGTATGTGTTTCTACTTAGCAAGTAATGACTCATAAGATAAGCTACTTATAGAGTAACAATTTTAAGATATCCGCTGAAGATATACATTCATATACTGCTTTGGTCCGAAGTTTAGATGTGGGACTGAGAGAGCTTAACTAGCTAGCCTAGCCCGGGGACTGGAAACCCAATTTAAGCCTATAATTTGAAGGCCTAGTCTTGACAGGCTGGGGTCATCTATCTAAGAAAAGAGTTGCCCAAATGCACACTTTTCCTTGACAAAATTGCATTTGGGAGCATTTGACTTATTGAACGGATGGATGGATAGATGCCTTGCCCTTGTGATTCGGGCGTTGAAGATGGACACGAAGAAACAATGATGACCAAGTCTTCAACCAGAGGATTCATTTTTCTCAGTTCCTCAATGACATCATTGTTATCGTCCCATTGTGTGTATTCTACACATTAAGTGTTTCTTTTATTGAATTAAATAATGGATTACGATCTCATTTTTGGAAGGATCTGATTTCGTGGATAAAACTCTTGGAGATAAGCCATCGGGTATCTTTATAAAAAGCAAAACACTTTCCAATTGGACTTAGTTTAATGATGGAAATATGAATTCAACATTCTGTAAACTTATCATATATCTACCAAGGTTTTTGTTGATTGTTAAGTTTAAAGTGACATAAAAGACTGACCCTATGTACATATTAAATTAGTACCATGTGTAATTCAATTCAAGAATTATCAAATAAAGAAAGAGTTACAATTGAATTAATAATTTCCTAGTGTGTTAAAGAATTCATCTTTATTCTGAATGCTTCTTGTTTTCATACTATCAACTTTACTTCTCATTTTGCTTATAAGCTGGGTTGGCTTGTTTTGAATGCACAAATAGTTCGATTGTGTATTGGGTTGTAAAATTACTTAAATTTTCTTTATATTATTGCAATTAAAATCTCATATAATGATTCTATTGAAAATTATTTTATTAGATTTAAAATGAATATAGCTAATGTTTATTTTATTTCATTTAATTTAAAATTAAACTAAACATGCTTGAATTAGGGATTTCAATATCAACACGACTTAGTTTAGGTGGCAACTCACGCTAACAATGTTAACAAAAATGCGAACATCATGTTAAAATTGAAAAAAAATTGAAAATTTGAGTATTTAATTGTTACTTTTTTAGATTTGGATTATAATCATAAAATTGAGCAAAGTTTGAGCTTTTTTATAGTTAAACCTTAATTTTATGAGTCAAACTCACAGAGAAAGTTTTGTCATATTTTGAATTATTAATCAGATTAGAATCCAATTTTAAAGTAAAAGTTCAATTGAGGTCTATTTTTAACTTAAATTATATAAGACTTCAATAGTATGAAGAGGACAAAATTAATTTCATTTTTAGGCATTGGAAGACAGCACAAAAGGGATGGTATTGGTGGTAAAGCAGCTTCATTTTACACATTGCTACTTTGAATCAGAATCTCACAAGATGGGGAGATATAGTTCCAATTAAAATTTAAAATTTAATGTCAGCTTTATACGCTCGCCAGAATTGAACTAGTTATAATAGACACAACATATGGGACAGACGAAAGAACACAAACAAATTGGCCGCACGGATAGCTCAGTTAGTCATTGGTAAGGTTAACTTAGGATAAGGATCAAGGTTCGAATTCCGGTAACGGGAGGAATGGGCCGTCTTGCTAAGAAGTTGGCTGAAATTAGACCGTGATTTACCCCCTCACTACTCTGTCGGGTCAGGATGTGGAGGTGCCTAGGATGGACGATTCCACCTTTTGGGACAAAAAATGCAAACAAACAAACTACAGTACATATGATTTATAAACATTTTTTTGGCTTTACAACTTTGGTTGAACTTGCTACATAACTATTTAAAATCAACATTATGTTCCACTTAATAAAGAAAGAGATCCCAGACTCCATTATTTGATTAGAAAGTGGCGTGTTTATGATTAACAAAGAAGAAAAGAAGCAGCAAAGTTGGAACAAAAAGGCCGGCAGATTAGGTGGTCAAAGTTCTTAAAAATGAGTGGGTTCGTGAGTGGAAACTTCTTTAACAAAGACCAGTCGGTGATGGGTTGTGACAAAGCCTGCATTACCAGATTGCTTATCGTTTTGCGACCGTTCTCCTTACTCTTACAGAAGTGGGACCTTAAACAAAGGCATAGTCAATGGCGTGAAGCTCATTTTTTATGCAAGTTAGTTGAGAGAGAAAGAGATAAGGATTTCCTAGAGACAATCTAGAGTGTGCAAAATGTGAATGGGTAGACTTTAGACGCCAAAGAGTGGACGACGAGTGTTCTTGTTTGTCTTTGAAGCGACAGGAGATAGAATTATTGGGTGAATCACCTTCAGTTATATATCATCTTTGTATTTAGTGCTTTCTCTTTTGACCTTTCTCAGCTTTTCCTCTCCTTTTTTCTTTATGTTACATTTGCTTTTCTATTTCAACAGGTGGAGTTCTTTGCTGGTGATGTTGTACATGGTGGTGTCAAGTTGGCGATGTAGGCAGTATCAGAAGCGGCATGTGCTCGTCAAATATACATGTCATGGTTCAAATGAGCCTAACAAGAATCAATGCTTTCTCATTTACCATAAAAATTATTTATCTACAGTCTGGGTCTTACCACCTTTTAAGTAGTGAGCTCCTTAAGAAGGAAATCATTAAACGTAGCCTAACTTTGTGTGAATAATCGAAAAAACTATCACAAAAATATCTATACGGTCAAAGTTGAGTGATCAATATTGTATTCATCACTCCATAGTGACTTAGGACATTACAAGAAAAATAGAGTTTAGCGACAGAATTTATTAACGGAATTTGTACATATTCCGTCGGTAAGCTTATTTAGCGACGAAATTTATTCATGAAAAAAGGCATCAGAGATATGGCCATTAGCAAATTTAACGACGAAAATTTTCCGTTAATAAATTTCCTGACGGAATTGCCGACGGTAAAAATTTTCATCGGTAAATTTACTGACGGTTATTTTGTTCAATCAGTAAATTCTTCTGTCAGAAAATTATCAACGAATTTTGTAATTTCGTCAGTAATTAGCGACGGAATTTATTTACGAAAAAAGACGTCAAAGATATGGCCGTTAGTAAATTTAACGACAGAAATTTTCCGTTGGTAAATTTCCCGACGGAATTACCGACGGTAAAAATTTCCGTCGGTAA
>JANZLD010000006.1:12514740-12530634 GCA_026413575.1 Erythroxylum carthagenense | reverse complement strand
ATATAAAACATAAATAAAAATATATTTAACTAATTCTTTTACATGGATTATAATATAAATAAAACTAATATAAAAAATAAATATTAAAATATATAAAAAAGTCAAATAATATTATATAAATTTTAAAATAAACGTTAAGAAGTGTTTGTGAGTATTGTATGAATTATGTGTAAAACAAAAGGGTAAAAGGAACTAAAAAATAGGCTCATTAATTGATTTGAAAAATCTACTTGAAAATGTACTTTTTTAAAAATTTCAAATTTGTGCTTCTCAAAAAGTTGTATTTCAGATTCCAAAAAAGTTGTTTCTATGAAAAACAAATGCTTTTGAATTTTACAGCTAAACACTTAGTTTTTTTAAAAACAGCTTTTGCGGTGAAAAAAAGTACTTATTCACTCTTCAAAAGCTGAATCAAACAGGCACTTAATTAAATATGATCTCTTCGAGTAATGAGAGATAGTAGAAAAGTGATATAGTTCTTTATAAATATCTTACTTAAATTTAAGAATGCACAGGTCAATTTAATTAATCAAGGGAATTTAAGTGTGGATGTCTTTAGAGATATTTTCATGACGAAACTCAAATGAATACACAAGATCAACTAGATGTTGAATCAAATTTATTTAATGGAGTCTTTATCACTTCAAATGGTAAATTCATTCAAAATAAAAGCATCAAAGTAAAGTGTAAATATTTTGATGGACTTGAACATATGCAATCTTATTGTCAAGAGCGTAATATATGTAACTAATGAAACAAAGTCAAGATATATCATTCTAAATTGTATAACTTTAAAGAATAAGCATAGTCTAGCAATGTATGTTATTATGCGATGTGACCAATAGGATGCTAATAATAATGAGACCTTACTCACAACAGGAGGTTGTTCGGAAGATGATCAAGATTCAGTGCAATTGACCATTCTAGCTATTATTTCTTCTACTTTTTCTATTGTTGAGTTATCAAGTAAAGGAATTGAATATGCTCTTTGGTTTTTAGACTTAACCACTTTTAATCATATATATGTTTGAACAAAAAATGCTTTTTCTAAATTCAAACCTTTTGTTTTAAAATCAATTTTTTAACTTCAGAAGAAAATATCATTTAAAGGAATTAATACTATTTATTCAACTACTAAATCGAAAAAATATTTTTATACTTTTTATTTTTCTTAGCTAACTTGATTTTATTGCATGATTAACTGATCAACTTGTTTGACAAAATTTTCCTCTTAGTTATGACATAGGAAATTTAAATGGGGCAAGTGATCATTTTGTTTCATCTTGATTTAGACCATATAATGGATTCTTTAGTATGTTTTACGGTCGGTCCATCTACATATGTTTTTAGAATAATACTTGGGATTTATGGCATTATTTTCTTGATCATCCGCATACTAGTAGGTTAGAGTATATGCTTATGTCCAATGTTATCATAGTGTTGTAATCTTGTACATTATGATTTATGGGGTCTCTTACATACTTTATGTAGATTTTGTAGTAAACCATTGATCAATTTACATGTTTTACTTGGGTATATTTCTTACATATTAAATATGAACTCGTAACGTTAACCAAGATCTTTGTTACTATAATTGAGAAAGAGTGGAAACATAGTAAAAAAATATTTTGACCAAAATAAAAAGTTGGAAGATTCTTTTTCTTTGTGAATCTTTCAACATTTTCTCTAAAGATGAGACCTAATCTTTAATGCCATAGCAATTTTTTCCGTTATCAAAAGTCCTTTACTAATAATCTTTCCAACAATATAAAAAAGAAGCATAGATTCTATAAGAATTTAAACATATTTTATATAAATCATATGACAAGAAAGTTGTATCAATATATTTTATATCAAACGATAATTGTACATTGGAGTTTTCAATTACAAATCTATAGCCTTTGTTATCCAAAATAGATACAATGATCAAGTTTCACAAGAAAAATGACATATAAAAAGTGTTATACAAAATAAGTTTATAACCATCATCAAGGTTTAAATAAATAAGTCCTATAAAATCTACATCCACTTCTTTGTCATTGTTGACCATCAGTTTTTACTCATCCTTAGTTGGTTATCTCCTTAATATAAATCTCTGTATTATTGAAGTGACATCTAAATTTTAGCCACTAGGAACTTGATGTGACTATAGCAACATTAGATTCATAAATTATATAAGTCAAATCTTATTTTTCCTTTTAAAGTCTTATACTTTATGCAATCTTATTTTTTATGGCCTTTCTTCTTATAGAAGAAACATTTCACATTCTTTATAACATCTATAAAACCCTTTACAACATGAATTTAACCTTGTTCTTTAAACGAAGAGTTTCTAAGAGACTTACCTTTAAGTTTTCTAGATTTGGCGTTAGGTTTTGGTTTAGTGGCTATTAGTGTTATTTGTGTTGTTTTTTTTTCTTGTTCCGTTATACAATGACTAATAGAAAGAATTAATGTTTTAGGCTTCATATTGTGAGTTTTAGGCGGTAACGGTGATACTTCTTAAGTGTTAAACGTATTACATTTTTATCATAAATTTGGAAAGCATTATACTTGTGTTTAGATTTTTAATGGATTTGGTACCTAAAATAAAATATATATGATTTTGGGTCTTATTTTTGTCTTTAAATGAAGAAGGACCAGATTTGCAAAGATTTAAATCAAATTGGAGCAAATTTGACAAATTTTAAGTGAATGACTTGAAAAAAAATGCTAACATAGTACCTTGTTGATACTTGTGTTCAATCCTACCACATTTTGTTCCTAGATAAGCTTCCTAAATGACTATCATGATGCTAACACGAACATGTATCTTAACTATGATTAATAAAATGACAATATATTCTTCATATATATGTGACATCCTACCATGTTCTATTTATATTCCTCAAAATGGGATAAACATGGACCCTTATTTACACCTATATTGGTAGTCTTTATTACATAAAGAACCTAAGAGGGGTTTTTAAGTAATACGAGAGCTCAATACGATCCTATAGTTAGGCTATGGTAGGTAAAGAATTTTAGGGTTTCATGTTTTAATAGAATGATAGTGAAGAATAGTTTTAGAGTTTTCAAAGAGTCCTTGGAGATTAGTGTTTGAACTAAAACAATATTTAGGAGTTGATTAAAAAGACTAGGATTAAGGAAAGAGAACTATTGGAAAGGAAAAGTAAGAAGATTCATTAAGATATATAAAGAAAATTTAAGATTCAAGCCATAAGAATCAAACTTCTTTCTTGTGTTGTTTATTATTCTTTATGGGTTTTCTTTATGTTATTATAAACTAACTGAGATATTTATCTAGGTGGGATAAAGCTTAGGAATTGATGTTTTGAATTTATTCTTAATTCAATAAAAGGTTCTAGTTTTCTTGAGAATTGTTTATGATTATATTATATTAAGTTGAATTTTTCGATGTTTTGATTTAATTTTAGATTTTATTTAATTAGATTGAGAGAATATTTGTATGGATAGATATAATATGAAAAATGAAAATTACATGGAACCTTAGAGATAGGGACGCATAAGTCTTTTATATTAAGGTTAAACCTATCATATAAATTTAAAAAAACTAAGTATTACGCTCTTAAGGGTTTTGATTAGAAAAATATTTCAATCAATCAAATTAAAAATATGATTTGTATTATTCAAGATAGAATATAGTTGTAAAATTGGAGTTCTTGGTATATTAAAAAACTAAAATTAATTATCGAGTCAAGATGAATTTAATGTATTGAAAACATTTTAGGGGAAGTCTACCTAGATCTTACTTACATGTGATTACTTTAACCTTATTCATTGCTTTAATTTGTTGACTTAAATTATTTTTATTTCTTTCTTTCAATCAATCATTAACTTCTTAGATTTGATAACAAAACGATATTTAATACTAGTAATTTTTGTCCTTATAGGATTGACACTTAACTTACTGAGTTATAGTATAGAAACAATTTGTATACTTGCTTAGATCTTTTCTTTAGTATTATTTTGTGTTTCATTTTATACATATATTCATATCACCCATCAAGTTTTAACTCCATTATTGGGCAATTGGAACATTAGGATATTTTTATTAGTATAATCATTATTTTATTTATTTATTTTATAACGTTCTTTTCTTGATCTTGTGGCTGTGGTTGTATTACAAGGTAAGGGTTTTTGTTGTATGAAAGTATCACTTAAGTCAGATCTAGGTGTCAATCATACACTGTTTTAGAAAATTAGAGAAGGAAACTTTAGAGTGCTAATGCAATTACTAGGCATAATAGTAAGTTAAATAGGGAATTGCACAATGAATGATTATGCTAGACCATCATTAACTAGGATGGAGTCTAACATTACTAAACTAACGGTTGAGGCAAATGACTAATACTAAACTCAATATGATTTAGATGGTTTGATAGTTAATGTAATTTGATGTTCTACCAGATGGGGATCCTAATGCTCATATTGTCAATTTCTAAAAACTTATGATACCTTCAAGCTTGATGAATTTTAGAAGATTCCATATGATTAGGATTATTCCCTTTTAAATTAAAGGACTGGGCTAAATTATGGCTAAATTTGTTGCTTCTATTATCCACTACTACATGAAATAAGATGACCGAGGGTTTTTTGGGTAAATAAGATCATTCAACATGTATAAAAAAAATTAGAAACGATATTGTCTCCTTCTAATAGTTAAAAGGCTAAGACTTTATATGACACTTTAGTGATATAAAAGGAGTAATTAAGAAACTGCCTACACCATAACCTTGACTTATCTATGCAAATGTAAACATTCTATAGTGTATTGAGCTACCCAACCAAATAATTGATAGATACATCTTTAGGGAGGACCATCCTCTTTAGGCATCTAAGAAAATGTAAAAGCTTATTAAGAACGTCACTATAAATAACTATCATTGGAGGAATATAAGGCTAAAGCCTAAGACATGTGGCATCCATAGTGTTGATATGGTGGCAACATTAGAGGGAAAATTATAAGCTCTTAGTAAGCAGATTAACCAAATGAGTATGGGAGCACAGTTGGTACATATCATTAATTATTAAATTTTTGGTGGGGAAATTTCGACCATGAGTTCCAATGAACTTACAATAAAGGGCATTAATTAAAGTAAGCTAATTTTATTAGGAATTAACCTCAAAATAAATTGTACAGTAACACCTGCAATCAGGGATAAAGAATTATCCAAAATTTTCATAGAATACCCAAAGACAACAAAAACCAATATCTCCTCTTAGATTTCAATAATAGTAATAGATAAAGCAGTCGAATATTAAGGATCTTGTAGCTAAGTTTATTATTACACCCAAGATTCAAATCAAATATTAATGTGATTGACATTAAATTGTTATATAATACTTAGGGAATAATCATATATGATTCCTCAAAGATGTGTATTATACAAAAAGAAGAAAGAGAGAGGGATAAACTTACCCTAATAAATTAAGTGGTAGCCTAAAAGCTAATGGGTCTAAGAAAAAGTAAAAGAATGTTGAGGTAGTAAATAAACATAAAAAGAATAATCAAGCCTTTAAGTAAAGAGCTACCAAACTCAAAAACTTGAGCAAAAGTCCAATTAAATGACATAAAATGAAGTATTTGATGGGAGGCATTCCAATGATTAATTTTTTTAATTTTATTTTGTATTGTTTGAGATCTTTATTCATAATTCTAGGATGATTTAATAGTTTTAGACCTAAGGATTGAAGCACACTTGGATAAATTTTAACTTTATTCTTATAATTATCTTTTTTGGTTTTGGTTTCATGGGAGTTTTGCAGGAGAACAAGCAATATAATACTAAAGACCGTATCATTCTTGCCCCTTATTGCCCAGCTCTTAATCATAATTGAGAAGTTAAGAGCAACAAAAATGAACACAAGATAAGCCCCATTGTTGGATTAGATAAAATCTATTCCCTTAGATGCATAATACAGAGAATACCCTTTTGTAACATAGCTGTAACACAATCTTGTGTGACTACCTTGATATTTAACACATCAGTATGTGGTGCCCATGTTTTATTTATTACAAAAATGAATTTCAAAAGTTAGTTAACACAAACTCATATTCTGGTTCTGTCCATTTTATATTGTCTCTATTTTTTTAAGTGTAAGTTTAATAAACCAACATGGGACCATGTTTCCTCTATTTCTTGCTCGTTTTCTAACCAGATTTATATATTTAATTAATACACCACCCATCTTAACCCATCTTTCGCATCCCTTTCTAAAAAACAACACCAAACATGCTATAGTGCAAGGCTTGTGCTTTGTCACAATTTAATGTTGTAGACAAAATTCACAACAGACTTTTTTCCCTTTTTTTGATCTTTTTTAATTTTCTATGGATTAATTCAGTTCCTCTAGAGTTTCTTAGAAAATTACAACTCACCTAACTCAATTTCTCCTTGATTTCACTTACCAAACACTAAGAAGTTTAAATTCTATGTGCTATTCTTAAAGAAAACCATTGTTGCACAGTTAGGGCTTTTAGTGGAATTATAAAATTTCCTTGAGCATTTTCATCCTCATTTACTTTAATTCAAGGCACACTTCTCCATCTAACATTTACTCTCTATATGGGCTTTAATTGTGGATTGATTGGTAGAGGTTTTGTGTAAATTGGGTTTTTGAAATTCTAGAATTCTATTATAAAGAAACTTTTTGGGACAATTTGTATAATTTAATGCTTATATTATGGTTTTGAAGGGTTAGTTGATTATTATATGTATGGAATTGGTTAATCATGGGTCCCTTTAACATGTCATATTATTAGCAATAGTTTTCTTGAATAAATTTAACATTTATTTTGAAATACAATTATTTTTATGTCATAAAAAGTCAAGAATTATAGCTTTTATATCAAGCGTAGTTACTCCTAGGGAGCTTAAGCCCTAGCACCAGCTTGTAGTTGATATCCCATTTGTAAATATCCCTTCTTATATGCCACTTATAGAGCAACCTACTCATCCATTCCTTCAGTTCATGATCAAGCTTCAATTTAAATGCTATCAAACTCTTTAGTAAAAGAAATTTGAGGTATTAAGGTATATAGATTAGGAAGTCTCAAGAAAGTTGAACTTAAAGACCATGACATGGTGGGCGATATACTTTCACAGTTGGCTTGAATTCTTGAATATCTATGAGCTAGAGTATTAGGAACTAATACTACAGTTTATGCATATTTGCCAATTAGATGAGAAGAAAATGACTAGGAACGATGACTTAGTCATTTAATTCTAATAAGGGGGTAGTCATCGTCACTTTAGCTACAATCAATTGGATGTCCATGTAGGATTCTACTCCAAAGAGCAAGTGTACATAATGCATCTTGATGCAGCTATGGTTACTTGAGAATCATCAGATAGTCATTCCACAATTTGTTAGCATAAGGTAGCCATAATGCTTTGCTATTCACCCATTAATCTAAGGCCACTAGATTCTACTATCTTTTTATAAGGTATGTGCATAAGTTTTTTTAGAATTTTAAAAAAATTCATTAATAAATGTTGGAGGTTACATTAAAGACAAGAGTTAATACCAAATTGGGATAAACCCAATTGTAACACTAACTTCAGTAGACAATAAACAACGACGTTCACTAGGACATATACGACAACGTTCAGCTCCAAGACATAATATTTTACATTTTACAAAGACATCTTACAATTTAAGAATAATGACTTAGGGCTTTTCTCACGTCTTCAATCCCTTTCTCGATTAGGGTAGGGAGGATCATACAATCAGTGTGCGATGGTGATTCGCACCCTCTGTTCTTCAATCAGGTAAGTCACTCTGGAAGCTTTCTCATCTTTAGGAAGTTTCACAATTAGGGTTTGACCTCTTGTGTTCCATCCATCCAAATCTCGGGATGTTGGAGCGGGGAGGCTTCTTAGGGCTACCAATTAGG
The DNA here is from genome assembly GCA_026413575.1 of Erythroxylum carthagenense. NCBI lineage: Eukaryota > Viridiplantae > Streptophyta > Magnoliopsida > Malpighiales > Erythroxylaceae > Erythroxylum > Erythroxylum carthagenense. The sequence continues at coordinate 12,522,713 of JANZLD010000006.1, read as the reverse complement.
GGATTTGGCTTAGATAAGTATATTCCATTTAATTGTGACTGATTTTTGGTTTAATCTTGTTTTCCTTTCTCACAATCTTCCTCGGGGCATTGCAGAGGGTTTCTGCTTGGAATGGTAAGGATACCTAGTGAAGGACTATACCAAGTAACTCCATTATGTAGTTGTTCCTCTTGAATGTTATTGTTCTTTCATGTTGTGCGGATTGAGTAGCTAGCTTATCTTGATTGCTTTCTCTACCAATGACAGGGATAAGATGAGACATTACCTTATTTCCAAATTAGAGGAGAGCACAGAACCCAGGTAAGTCTATATAGATCATCTCCTCCAATTCCTTTGATATGAGATGGGCAGTCTGTTTGTGTAGTTCTAGGAACTGTTGAGTAGAGAATTTGGTTGCATTTCTAACTGTGGATAGAGTAACTAGTTCATAGGATCTGAACTAGCTATTACTATATTCTATACTCTCTAGGTTAAAGCCATTCTCCTACTATAGTGGAGATTTAACTGATTGAGTATCAGTTACTCACTTATGCTGGCAGTAGTGAGATCTAATAGATAGCTTATTGAAGTAGGTTGGTCCATAAACCTTCTATTATTCCTTTCTTTCCATATAACCTGAAAACAAGTAGCCACAGAGAGTAGAACAATAACCCTGTCAAATTTTTGAGTAGTTCAGGTTAGGAATTTCCTTTATGATCTCTGTGAGTCTGTCATAGTTGAGATCAGGGGCACATAACTTGGAGATTTTAGCCCATATTCCTCTAGTGGTCTATGGTTTCATCCTCTAAGTTGCATAGAATACATAACTTAGGGGATGATAGGGATTTCAGCCTATCCAAGGTACTTAGCCTATCCCACATTGCTACCCAGAGCTGAAAGCTGTCATTAGGTCTAAGAACCTTATTCCATATCACCTTGTCCCATCTTACATGGATTATAGGTCTTCCCCTCAACTTTTTGACTTCCTTAACCTTAATCCCCGAAATAGGGATACCTTTCTACAAGTAAGTATCTTCCCTCCTAGTACTTGTGAATAGAGGAATATTCAGAAGTAGAGTGTCATATGAGGATAAAGTCTAGTTCCCATTTCTTATTACATCTTTGAGTTTAGTGTCCTTTGGGAATCTATTCAATAGAGTATTTTCCATCTGGTTTTATATTAAAGGACCATTCCCTGTATAGTTGTTATACCAGAAGGATATTCTGTCTCCTATCCCCATCTTGCATGTAATATGCATATATATCTCCTCCCTCATTTTAAGAAGCTGGTTAAAGAACCAGGTGTTGTTGACTTTGGTTTCTAGAGCCCAAAGACCCCTTCCTTTTAGTAAGTAGGAATGAATCCACTTAATCTTCATTGATTGTTTATCACTAGGGATTATCCAAACTCTCTTAAACATGAGAATTCTATTTTTAGTTGAATGGACTCTGGTCCTAATCCCCCATTATCTTTTCGTTGATAGATTGTCTTCCAATTTACCTTGTCTATTCCTCTCTCTCCATTCATTTTCCCCTGTAGAAACTGCTTCATCAGTTTTTCTACTATTTTGATTGATCAGCCCTTTTGAAAAGAATATATAAAAACACCAATAGGTGCCCATAGACATAATAACCGACTTCAGTAGTTGAAGTTTCCTTCTATAAGATAGTGATCTATTAGTCCATGACCCTAATTGCTTCTAGAATTTTTCTATCAAAGGAACACATTCACAGAATCTTAGCCTCCTTGATGAGATGGGAATTCCTAGATAGTGAATAGGTGGAGTTTTAATTTCCATCCATGTAGCTTGATTTAAAGTATCTGAGCTATGAGAATCACTTTTGGAGAGTATGATAAAGCTCTTGTGTTGAATGATGTTTAAGCTTGGCATTTCCTTAAACAATTTAAAGTTTCCAACAGAAGGTTGACTGAGTATACATTTTCTCTGCTTAGGAGGATAAGGTCATCTGCAAAACACAAACTAATCAGCGAAACTTCCTTACACTTGGAGTGGAATCTGAATTTAGGATAATTAAAAGTTTTGTGCTTCAGTAATTAAGTGAGGAGTTCCATACAAATTAGAAATAGGTAAGGGGATAGAGGGTCCCTTTGCCTAATTCCTTTCTTTCCTTTAAACACTTCTGTGGGGCTCCCATTAATCAGTATCCCATAGGAAATAGTAATAATGCACTGTTGAATCCACTTGACAAAAGTTAAGGGAAAATTCATTATCTCCAAGGTTTTTAGTAGAAATCCCCAATTCACACTATCAACAGCTTTCTATAAATCCACTTTTACAGTGCAATTATGAGGACTTCTTCTGTAGTTATCCCCTTTTAACAGCTCTTGAATGATAAGAATGTTGTCTCTAATGTCTCTACCTGACATAAAAGCTCCTTGATTCTCACTGATGAGATATTTAATTACCTCCTTTAGCTTATTTGCCAAAATCTTGACAATGATTTTGTAGAGTACATTAGTACACGAGATAGGCCTGTAGTCATTCTAAGTTCCTGGGTTAAAGTTTTAAGGGACTAGATATAGAAAAGTCTTGTTTTTTCCCTTTAGTAAAACTCCTTTTAAAAAGAACTCCTGAACTGCCTCCTTCAATATCCCCTCTAATCTATTCCATGTTTTCTGATAGAAAAAGTCATTTAACCTATTTGGACCTGGAGCTTTAGAGCCATTCATGCTAAAGATCACATTATCAATCTCCTGATCTGTAATAGGTCTTATTAAGCAATTTGCTTCATGATTAGGAATTTTAGAAGTTACAAACTATCTAAAGTCATAATCCACCTCCGATGTGTGTGGTTCTGATCCAATTAGTTTGTTGAAGTATTCTAAAGCTTCCTTAGCTAATTCATCTTATCCAAAAATATCGACACCCGCTTCTATTTTAATGGAGAAAATTCTATTAGTGTTCTTTTGGGCTAACAAAAGTTGAAAAAGAACTTAGAGCATATGTCTCCCTTTGTTAACCAATTTACCCTAGTTCTCTACTTAAGTAGGGAACATTGGTTATCCACTGCTTGTAAATACTTTTTAAGCGCTTCTTTCTCTACTATAGCTAGTGCTGCATCCAAAGGATTCCCTGCCAGTGCTTTTTGAAAAGAGGAAAGTTTTTTCTTTGAAATGTCAGTCTCCTTATTAATATTCTGCCCTCTCTTACTATTAAGAATCTTCAGCTCCTATTTAATAGCCTTTAGCTTTTGGATACAAATGAACTGTCTCGTCCTATAACAATCATGCTCCAAACCCTTGTCTATTGCTTCCTAAAACCCATTTGAGCATTGCTTGTTTGCCTAAGTAAACTTATGACCTTTAGCTTTTAGGTCAGTAAGTTCTACCTCATGCATACATTCGAACAAATGAGGAAAATAGTTAAGTAAGTTATAATTTCCTTCAACTTTTGATCTAAATAAAGAAGTATTAAAATCCCCGCATCCAACCTAAGGGGAATTCACAGAGGCCTTGATCCTTCTGAGGAAGCTCCAGAGTTCAGTTCTTTGGAAACTAGTGTTAATTCTATAGACAAAAGTAGCTATTATCCAAGAGTTTTCCTTTTTGAAATAAATCTTAGAATGGATGTGCTGCTAATTAGAATCCAGAACCTCTAGATGCAGATGGTCCTCGCGATAAGCTATTATAATCCTTCCAAACACACGATTTTGATGATTTGTAATAAATTTCCATTTGCTACCTAGGCAAGCTAGTTTATTGAGATTAGTTGCTCTAATTTTAGTCTTCAACATACAAAAAACTCAAGGCTTCTCCCTGAGCACAAAATCCTTTAAAACATTCAGCTTTGAAGGATTATTTATTCCACACACATTCCATACTATTAAAATCATAATCAAACAACTTTCCCTTTGGAGCTTTTCTTATGGCTCCTGCTATTTTTCCTAGAGGTTTCCTGCTCAAACCACTCCTCAGGATTGCTACCATTATGCACATCGGTCCTGGATTGACATTGCTCATTATGATGCACATTCAAGGATTCCCCATTTTGGCTTGCTTCCCTAAGTTCCTGAACTTTCCCATATTCTAGTTGATTGTGCAGAGCTTCTATCTTCTGAACAAAATTCGTTTTATGCCCCTTTGTACTGTCCCCCCTTTCTTTGGGGAAGACATTTACTGTCTAAGATATGTCTTGGTTTTCTACCACTTGTTCAGCCTCCTCATTTCCATTAGTTTCCTTTGGAATATTTTCTTCTATGCCATTAATTCCTAATAGTCACCTTTTAAAAAGACCCTATCCGTCGTTTTCCATGCTTTTCCTTGAACTTTAAGTGATGGTTTCTATTAGTTTGTCACCAAGACTTTATCTTCTCTAAGAGAGTTTACATATGCCAATCTTAAAATAGGGAACCTCTATCCTTCATTTCCTTTGATATTTTCATGCTCACATACAATCTAGCAAATCTGACCCTTTCCTCAGGGTGGCATTCTCATCCATGCATATGGGTTTCCCCAAATAGCTTGCAAGCATGCTCAACCCATTTTAGTCCAATATTCCAAAGGGATATTGTGAATATTCACCCATAGGGGTATGTTCTTTGTTATGATTTTTTCAAGTTCCATCCCCGGTTGCCATTTTTGAATAAAAAGTGGAGATTGAGAGATATGCTAGGGGCCCTTTTCTATACCTTTTGAGCTTCCGATTTGGAAAAAATAAGTAAAGATTATGTTGTCTTCTTCAGTGACTCCATTAGACCTATACCTTTCCAGTTTCTCAATGCCCAAGCCTGTATAATCGAAAATGCAGGTCTTTTTTTCCATAAAGAATCCCACAAATGTAGCTTCCTAAGTTTTGGCTCCCTACTACAAAACATCTAGACTAGGAGCCACTATTATCTTGCCATCAACCTCTACTAGAGGGTTGAATTCTAAGGAGGAGTTAGAACCATCTCCAACCACCTGTTTCCAAGTTTTCCTATGTCCTTTAGCTATTTTTACCACAGTAGGAGTAGGAGTTAATCCATTTGGAAGGATAGTCATGACAGGGGTGGAGATAGAAGTAGAAAATGATAAGGAAGAGGGGGTTGATGCAGAAGGTTTAGAAGAGGAGGGAAAAGTGGAGTTATGGTTAAGGATAGGGATAGGGTTAGGGTTAAGGTTTGCGATTTGTTTAATGGTAGTACGAAAGGCAGGAAATTATTTGTCCATTGTGTAATTTCTATTTTTTTTTCCAAATTTGTAGGTTTGAAGAAAAGATCTGAGGTGGAAACAATCCACAACTTTTGCTATGCTGCTAAGTGGAAGGGATGACAATGGTGTGCGAGTAAGGGAGGAGGAATGTTTGAGGGAGTGGGAGCAGTGGTAGAGATCTGGATTATTGCAATTTTAGATCTAAGGGCTAGGAGATGAGCTAAGCTTTCTGAGTATGTTTGCTTTATGGAGTTTCTTAGGGAAAGTAGTGTCGATTGTTGGGGAAGGAGATTGGGGAAAGAAGAGCCTTAGCTGAGGTCAAGCGGCGGTGGGTTCATAGCGGAGGGGAGGTGTAATTGATCCTAAAGCATCTTGAAAATCTTGAGTGGTTATATGTGAATAAGTTGCTCATACATTCTTCATATGCATGATAGGATAACACTAATATAGACACCTATCAAGATCTATTCTTCTTGTACTGAGATGTTAGATGTGATGTCATTTGGGGTGCACCATTATTTAGTTAAACAGAGTCTACTTGAATTAATCAAACTATAGTTTAATCGATGATGACTTAATCATCACCTAATTAGCAAGGAGATTGAGAGTGTTAGGCCATGAGCAAGAGTCAAATGTGGTTTTCACTCCCTTCCTGATCATTATAAAAATTTTGAGAACGATGAGGATGGTTAAGCTTTAGGCTAATGCATGGGGCCACTATTTTGCACTAATTAGGCCCTTCTTAGAGTAATAGAGTACATTTTTGTATAAAGAGAACATGTTAGGTTGAGGAGCCATTAAAAGTGCCATACCACCCCAAGCCTTAAGCAAATTGTCACCAACTATAACATATATTAAGTAGTATATATGTTAGATTAAAGATAAAACTAATGAGGTTGAATATATCATATAAGGTCAAAATAATACTACCACCTATCTGTCTGCCATAGCCAATAATGTCAAAGCTTGTACTAGAGACAGAGGCTCCAAAAGAGATCACAACAATGAAATATAGCATAGGTAGGATGTCAAGAATCATGGAGAGATTAGGGCTCTAGGAGAGACATAACTAGTAATTATAAAGACTGATCCATATGTAGATATTAAGCTGATCCGTATGTAGATATTAAGTTAGTAGTTGGGAATTTTTCAATTAGCAATTTTGTCAATATGATATAGATTGATGATATGGTCAACTTTTTTTATAATAGTTACCTATATGCCTCTATTGAATCCACCATCCCAAAAATGACACCTTCATTATTATTATTACATCTTGTTATTTTGCTTTTAATTTTTGTGATATCATGACTATATAGGAAAATAGTTTATTGTTAATGAATATTAAGGGAATTTAACAATTCTTGCAATGTCCATCAAATTTACATTATGGAAGTACTAATTATTTTATTTTATTTTCCTCCTTTTGTTTGTTTACTTTTATTATTCTTGCATGACTTGTACATTGAGGACAAAGTGTAACTTAAGTATAGGGAAGGGACTTACCATGCTTGTCAAATTTTGTAAGATTAATTTAATAGGAGCAAATTTACAAAATTTTAACTTTGAAAACATGTTGCTTGAGATAATTGACTATAAGCTTGATTGTTATTATAATTGAAAATGTTTAGTCAATTAGTTATGAGCTTTGATGATTAAGATATTTCATTTTGCTTTATTAATTTTGAGAATGGATAATTGATTTGTATAAGGACAATATTCTTATAAATTTTGTATATACATTAAGTTAAAAATGAGTTCTTTTTCTTCATTTTCTTCATCCTACATAAGAAAAAAGTGAATAAATGAGTATAAATAAATTCACTTTGCTGGCTTCAAAGTAATAAAGTTGAAGGAAAAAATTTATGCCATTATCCATTTGAAATGAAAACGTAATTAATTGAGTATATTCATGACAAGGTGTTTAATATCACTTCAAAAGGTTTGGTGACTTTTCAAATAAGCTTCAAATGGTCTTATCTTAATTTAAATTATTATTTTACTTGTCATTCAATAACAGCTATGGAGATATTTGAAGGTTAAAACATATTTTCTCATGGGTGTTCATCTAATGCCTTAAGTTAAATTTTATAAATTAAGTTGAAATTTGAAGGATTATGTAATATATTTAATTAATTTATGACTTAATTCAACTAGCTAAATTTTTAATAATTTCATGAACTTTGAATTGCATAAGTAGTGGAGAATCTTGGTAGATATATTTGATTTGTTAAGTAATTTCTTGGAATCACCTCCTATTTGAGTTTAAGTAATGAAATTAATTTGTTTAAGGACAATCAAGTACTTAAGTATAAAGGAATTTAATATGTGTTAATTGTACAACATTTTAAAAATGAATTTAAAGAGTATTATAATTATATTTTGACATATATAATGTATTTGGTACAAAAATGACCTATATTTGATGTTAGATCTTGTTTCAGTCTCTCAATGAAGAAGTAAAGATGGGAAGAATTGAGTCAAGTTGGAGCAACTTTTGTAGCATCCCACTCCCGCAAGATCCGAACTCGATATCGAAGGTGATATCCGAGCCCGTGCCTCACGAGGGTGGTATACTAGAGCAGTTAAAACAGTCTAAAAACTTGGTAATACATTTTTCTTTTTGAAACCAGTCGAGTGCGCAAATATCAGTAAATAATTCGAGTCTACTTTAGTATGAAAACATTTCGATCAAAACATAATCTCAGTCATAAAAACTCTCAGTAACATTTAATCACTTTATGCATAACAATTTATAGCCCAACTAGGCCCAGTGCCATTTCTGAACATTTTCAGTAATTACGTTTCAAAACAACATTTATTCATTGGGCCCTTACAATAA
>JANZLD010000006.1:12497373-12510070 GCA_026413575.1 Erythroxylum carthagenense | reverse complement strand
CTACAAAAATTAAGTTTATAACTCTAATAAAAAACATAGAACATATAATAATAATAATAATAATAATAATAATAATAGTAATAATAATAATAATAATAATGTAATTAGCTAACAGTCAATGCAATTAACTCATCGCCAAACATGGCCAAAAGCTTCTTTAATTTTTATTACATCCAATCCAGCCAGTAAAATTGAAGCAACTCCGATCTCTAGGGAAAGAGACATGTTTCATTTTCACAACTCTCCTCTGCGCCCTCTCTCTATGCTGAGTCTCCCAAAAGCTCCCTCTAGATCTACTCATTGTCTATGGTAACAACCCTCTCTTTTTCGATTTTATTAGGAAAAATGTTTTCTTCTCTTTTTCTAGATCTGCTATTGTATTCATTTTCTTCTTTTCCCATTTGTTACTTTCACTTTCTTCTTTCTTTTTTTTTTTAAATTCTAGATCTATTTTTACACTCACCGAATCCCTTTTAGATTCCTTTTTTTAAAATCTTTCAAGACCGAAACTTGTAAAATACAAGAGAAATGGAAAGAAGAATAAAGAACAAGGATCTGGTAATCTGAACAAGGTAGAGTGAGACCTTCTGGAGAACACGAGAGAGACGTAAATGAGGTTGGCAAAAAAAATTTTGGGCAAAATTGGCATTAGAAGAAAAATAAACAGCTGATTCCTTGAAGCGCTGTATCATCTTAGCTTTTTAATTTTGGTTGGTTAAGTTGAATTAACTAACCCAATCAGTCAATAACTAAACACAACAAATAGATAATTGATGAAGTCAAACAGTTTATTTTTAGTCAACCAGCCAAAAATTAACTGATCAGTTGTTATCCAAACATACCATTAGCGTCAAGATTAAAAAGTATTTCACACGGAGTCATTGCAAGGTAGATTATGACATTGTTCTGGAAGAAAAATAAAAGTCTGGCAACAGCTTATTAATCCTATCCTATCTTAACTTTTGTTATTTTTCCCGCCGCTTGGAAAGAAAAACGTGGTGCCGAGCCTTTTTGTCAATCTCAACTTCCTTTGCTTGTCCATATATAAACCGCACTACGCAATCAAAGTCGATGCTTCTTTTATCAGCCAACGACAGAAGGCTTTTCTCAACCCCTACCCCAACAATTGACAGAAATAAACATCTAGTTTTTGATCCATAAATACGAAAGTTTATTCCAATAATATGGTATTGATTCGTTTTCATCCACAAGAACAAACTGTTCATTGAAGTATTTCACATGCTTGCCAGTGTTCTTGTTTTTGTTGTTCTCTTTTTGGGTACAGGTGATGCTATCATGCTTGATAGTGGTTAAAGACTAATAAATCATACATACAGCATGTGAAATGAATTTATAGAGCGCACAGTAGGTCCGTGACATGTGTAGTAGTAGCTTTTCTTAGAGCTCTTAATCTCAGAACTTTTACGTTTTTTGGTCACAGAAAATAGGGTCCAACCCGATTCATATTAAATCCCTTTGTACAATAAGAAAGACTGAATTATGCCATTCATATTGAAGGCTATGCCCTGTTAAAAATTACACTGATAATTCAAGTATATGCCATATGGTTGCAATTGGGTCCCCGTTGGAAAACCTTTTGACGGGATAGTGAAGCAAGTTAGACCGTGAATAATTGGAAGGGAAGACCACTTGATTTACGGTGGGATGGTCAGCTTGAGTCTTACTGGACCCACACTGACGCATCCCAGTCAGCCGCATAATGGGCTGCTCGTAGAAATGAAAACAATGGGTCCCACACTCCCCTGAATCAGAACCACACGGTGCGTCTTGGGCATCGAGGCTTGGAAAATGGTTATCCATTGGGTTGAGAGGATTCTCCCAATTGTTGTCCTCTAACGTGAAAGTAAGGAAAGACAAACCAAATATCCAACGACACGAGGCTTGCTTGTTGGCGCGCGTGAGTTCACTCCCCAGAGTGTCGCTCGAGCTTCAGCCTCACACAGCCCACGGATAAAGGAAAGTGTTGTTACGCGCTCGTGATGGATCAAAACTTACCTTTTGAGGTTCTAGATGAGTGACATTATCCACGTGCTCTTCGATGTGTGAATTAGATTCAAGTCATCATCGGCGGCCTGACTTGTGATATTATTTATTATAAAGAAGTGGTGTAATTATAGGCTGTAGTTTCATATTAAATTATATGTGAGTTTATTAGGAATAATTTTTTCATTAAGTAATGTAAGATTGTGTATTATCGTACGTTTCTTTAGGATAAAATTACTTGTATAATATTATGGTGTCTTATTTTATTTTATAATTTTTAATTATTTATTTATGTGAGTTCTGCATTTATTTATAAGAGACTCACGCGAGTTTTATATAAATAAATGACTGAAATTTTTGAGATAGAATAAGACACTATAAAATTAGAAAGAAAATTCAGACTTATTTTTTGACGACGCATCTTACGAGACTTTTTCTAAGAGTTGGTGATTACAATCAAATATAGTTAACGAAGAGGTGCTTTCCAGGAAACATAATAGGATGTTTCTATGTCCTAAACTTGTTTACCTTATTCTTATTTTTTTTTTTCCTTGGATGAACTGAAAGGTATATCCATTTGAACACTACAGGTCACGCGCAGAAGTTGGGAAAAAGGAAAGGAACTTTCAAAAATCAGAGTCCTTGCAAGGGAAGCAATGAAAGCAAAACATGTTGCATTATCAATTCATTTTCATTTTTTAAGTACATCTCACTAATTATAAGCTCCTCGGGATATCATGCTTCTAATGTTATAAATGCACTTTTGTCAATTCAAAGGCAAGTAGCACCTGAAAATGTGCGTGTTCTTCCCATAAAAACCTGGTTGTTGGGAAGTAGTCGAAGATTCATTTTGTACTTTCCTCTTGCTTAAGTATACTAGTTCCACATTTTGTTCTTTCTCTAATCAACCAAACAAATAGACAAGTACTATTTCCTAAAAAAAGATATTCTACCATGGTCATTCACTTTCGATTGTTCTTTACATTTTCTTCCTGGATGTATCATTTCACGACAATGAAACTATTACCATTGGAATTACTGTAAATAATGTTTTATTAACGCCTTTTGTCTTATTTAAAGTCGTAATTATATAATGAGTACTTTTTTTTTTTGATTACCCACGAGATATTTTAAAAGGGCCGCAATATAATGACTATTTTAAATCCTGAAATAACATAGGTATTTTCAATCCTGTAGTAACAGAGGAAGTGATAAAGAAAAAGGTAATTTTGGTTCTCCGAGTCAAAAAAAACACATATGTCTACTACTGTTACTATGAAACTAATAAAAAAAAAGAAAAAGTAATTCTTATATCGGATAGTATAAATAAGCACGAAGACAAGTAACAACCCTGTAACAACACGACATCAACCATATGAACCATCAGGCAACGTGAACGCCAGCCGTCTTGGTTAAAATGGCAATATCTTGTCCTAACATTGCCACTTTCTCTATTCTTTGACTAAATCGAACCACCCCAAGTTCCACCCTTTCTCTCTGGTACGCTGGCCACCATGTCAACGGCTTCATATTCCCATCGTCGCAAACTTCCCCTGTTTCTTCTCTGTTTTCTCTGCCTCTTGTCTGGGACTCGGTCCGACGAGCTTCAAATACTATTGCATCTCAAAACCGCAGTTCATAATCCAGACACCAAAGTGTTTGATTCTTGGCGTTCTAATAATCCAGTTTGCAACTTCACAGGAATCACGTGTAATTCGCGCAATTCAGTCAAGGAAATTGAGCTATCTTATCAGAACTTGACCGGAGTCCTTCCGCTCGATTCAATATGCCAGCTTCAATTCCTGGAGAAACTTTCTCTGGGTTTCAATTCTTTGAACGGGAAGATCACTGATGATTTGAATAAGTGCACCAACTTACAGTATCTGGATCTGGGAAACAACATGTTCACTGGAACTTTTCCTGACATATCATCTCTCAGTCAATTACAACACCTGTACCTAAACCTAAGTGGCCTCTCTGATAAATTTCCATGGAAGTCACTGGAAAACATGACGAGTCTTATAACGTTGAGTTTAGGAGACAATCCGTTCCCACGAACTCCATTTCCTAATGAGATCCTGAAGCTAACCAAACTTAAATGGCTGTACTTGACGAATTGCAGTATCGAAGGAACAATCCCACCTGGCATCGGAGACCTCACCGACCTCGAAAATTTGGAGCTTTCTGATAATTATATCTCTGGAGAGATTCCTTCAGAGATAGGAAAACTAAAAAATCTTTGGCAGCTTGAGGTGTACAACAACAACCTGAAGGGAAAGTTGCCAATCGGGTTTCGAAACCTAACAAAGCTGGAAAAATTCGATGCTTCTACTAACCATCTTGAAGGAGACTTGTCTGAATTACGATTCTTGACTAATCTAGTGACGCTGCAACTATTTGAAAACGAGCTTTCTGGGGAAATACCAGCAGAATTCGGCGAGTTCAAGAAACTTGTAAATCTCTCTCTGTATACCAATAAGCTAAGCGGGTATGTTCCTCCACAACTTGGCTCTTGGGCCAAGTTCGATTTCATAGATGTCTCAGAGAATTACTTAACAGGTCCTATCCCACCAAATATGTGCAAACAAGGGACTATGAGAGGACTCCTCATGCTTCAAAACAATCTCACCGGTGATATTCCCGCTAGTTACGAGAATTGTGCCACCTTGCAGAGGTTCAGGGTTAGCAACAACTCACTTACTGGGAATTTTCCCTCTGGAATCTGGGGATTGCCTGAGTTGACGATAATTGATACCGAGTTCAACCTTATTGAAGGTACAATAACGCCAGACATTGGGAAGGCAAAAGCTCTTACGGATCTGTGGCTTGGAAACAATCACTTGTCCGGTGAAATACCAAAGGAGATTTCTCAAGCTACGTTGTTGCACAAGGTGAAGTTAAATGACAATCAGTTCTCAGGCAGAATTCCTGAGACTATTGGTGAGCTGAAGCATTTAGGTAGCCTTTATTTGCAGAATAATATATTCTCTGGTTCAATACCAAAGTCGTTGGGCTCTTGTGATGCTCTGAGCGACATGAACTTCGCTCATAATTCATTTTCTGGGAATATCCCATCATCGTTAGGATCATTACGTACTCTAAATTCCATGAACCTGTCGGAGAATCAGCTTACAGGTCCAATCCCGGATAGCTTGTCATCTTTGAGACTAAGCCTGCTTGATCTTTCCCGCAACAGATTAACTGGTCGGATACCTGAATCTCTCTCAATTGAAGCTTACAATGGTAGTTTTGCTGAAAATCCTGGTCTCTGCAGCGAAACAATCAGCTTCTTTAACCGATGCTTGCCTGAATCTGGGATGTCAAGAAATATCCGAACGCTGATTCTTTGCTTCGCTATAGGTTCATTGGTCCTGCTTGTCTCACTTGCATGCTTTTTGTACTCAAAGAGGAGAGAAAAGGGTCATGAATGTTCGCTAAAGGAAGATTCATGGGATGTGAAGTCCTTCCATGTGTTGACTTTTAGCGAGGAAGAAATTCTTGATTCGATCAAACAAGACAATCTAATTGGAAAAGGAGGGTCAGGAAACGTGTACAAAGTATCACTTGCAAATGGTAAAGAACTTGCTGTGAAACATATTTGGAATACGGATTGTGGCGGCAGGAAAAAGACCTGGAGCAGTACCCCAATGATCAGCAAAAGTGGAGGGAAGTCCAAAGAATTTGATGCAGAGGTGGAGACCTTGAGCTCAATAAGGCATGTGAACGTGGTCAAGCTGTTTTGTAGCATTACCAGCGAGGACTCAAACCTGTTGGTATACGAGTACATGCCTAATGGAAGCTTATGGGATAGGCTCCATACTTCAAGAAAAATGGAGCTGGACTGGGAGACCAGGTATGAGATTGCTTTAGGAGCGGCTAAAGGGTTGGAGTATTTGCACCATGGATGTGAAAAGCCAGTAATTCACAGGGATGTGAAGTCGAGTAACATTTTATTGGACGAGTTTTTGAAGCCCAGAATTGCTGATTTTGGACTTGCCAAGATTCTTCAAGTCAATAGTGGCAAGGATTCCACTCAAGTAATTGCTGGAACACATGGTTATATAGCTCCTGGTAAGTTTATTTTACCTGTTATTATTTTCTTCTAGTGTTCCTAGAGTAGAATCTTTGGTAGTTTTAAGGATTGCTAAATTAATAATATGATTTTGCAGAATATGGATACACAAGCAAAGTGAATGAGAAGAGTGATGTCTACAGCTTTGGAGTGGTACTAATGGAGTTGGTGAGTGGAAAGAGGCCGATAGAGCCAGAGTATGGAGACAACAAAGACATAGTTGATTGGGTATCCAGCAAATTGAAGAATAAAGAGGAAGTCTTTAGCATATTAGACTCAAGATTTCCCGATGTTTTCAAGGAAGATGCTATCAGTGTATTGAGAATTGCAATTCTCTGCACTGCAAGACTTCCCACATTGAGACCTACCATGAGAAGCGTGGTCCAAATGCTGGAAGATGCTCAACCTAGTAAACTGGTCAGTATTGTTGTCAGTAAAGCTGAGAATAATCACAAAAGCAAGAGGATGAAGACAGAGAAGTTCAATCCAGATCCTAATGACTCGTCATTTGGTTAAGGCACTTGTAAACTATTAACTAGTCTCTAAGTTTTCCCATTTACAAGCTCTTGAATAAGCATGGAGGCATGACTGAGTACGGTAAGTAGTTGAGACAGAAGGGAATGCAAAAAATCCAGTAATCGTATGGCCTTTTTGTTCTAAATCACAACCAGATAGAAGTCATGTAAGCATCAATTGAGATGATCCATCTTCAGTAATAAGATGATAATGTCGAAAGTCCGATTGCTTGTTTGTTTATCTTTGAAGTTCAAAGGAAATATTGGCTCACTCCTGATCAGATTATAAAATAAGACGAATTGTTGTTGCTACTACCGCATTACTGACAAGTTCACCTAATTTCACCATTTGTCATCAACCAGAGAGAGCTAATAAAGGACCAGAAACGTTGACCTGTTACAGGGTGGTCAAGTTGGTAGAGGGAGCTCTTTAAAAGCCTTTTGGAAGACCATTCTTTAACAATTCGTACATAAGTTCCACACATACATTTTGGCGACATTATAGAGGTGATAATGATAATATATGTTGTAATCAATGCAAATATATTTAGCCACTAATTAGGTTTTTTAATTTAATTTTAAGTTTTCTTTCTTATTTAAGTTTTTTTTAACTAGTCTAATGCTTTTGTGTGTAAATAGAACTATCCTTTCTATTATAATACACACAATATATTGTATGAAATAATTAATTCTCTATCACTTTTTATTTGGTATCAGAGATGATCTTTATGATGTTGTTTTGTTCTAGATATAGGTTTTTTTGGTTGTTGTCTAGTGATTCTTACACCTTCTTTGATTAATTTTATTCTTGCTAATCCTTTTTCCTTTTGTTACATTAATCTTCACCGCACACAAGAGTTATTGTTCAGTTTCTCCTTGAACATATTCTTCTCATCAACATAACTTCAACTTCGGCCATGCACCCGTACTTGCCACCTGAAGTTGCTGCCTTCTAGGTCACTCATCTATATATTGCAGGCACTGAGACCGTGTATGCAGCATGTTAGCATCTTGCATCCAAGAGGATCACGGTGATTCCTCTTCTAGTTGACCTAGTTAAACTGAACTAATATAGATAATTTTGACTAGCGAGTTCAATCTTTTTTTTTTTTTTTGGCTAGTTTTCTTGCAATCTAGATCTACTCCCAAGGTTTTTTGGCCCTCCTAGATTTATTTTTGAGGTATGTTTTCTCAAATTTCACCTCTATCTCTTAGTTTCGGGTTTGAGCACCTTATTTTCTACACTATATTTTTTAGTTCCCATAATTGCTTTATGTAATTATCACTCTTATCACCCATCCTATTACTATTATTTTTAATGGCTAAAATTATGATTTATGGGCTCAAGAGATGCATAGTTTTTTGAAAAGAAGACTTCTTTGGTGAATTGTTTATGGTCAATTTACCAAACTCATCCAATATGATGATAAGTTCACTAAGAGGATCGATCACGAGGATATAAAAAATCATCAGATCTTAATTTGGTTTTGCAATACATTTCATCATAGTATTAAGCTAAAATTTTTGTCATTTTGACTATGATAAAGATGCTTGGGATTTCTTACAAACATTTTATATAATTTTGAATGATATCCATCAATAACAACTTTATCATCACATTTATTATATACATCAACAACGTAATCAGACCATTTATAGTTGTGATATAGTTTGGCTTGATATAACGTCTACAAAAATTTATGTTGGCTTTCATATGGTAATTTGTATGTCATTTACTTATAACTATTTGTATTAAGTTGAGTTAATTAGTGTTGCTTTTCTTCATTGCATTCTACTACCTAAAGTTGACATAACTATTCAAGAAGTACACTTTGAAGAAATTTGATTTAGTACTCTCAGTGCCAAGTTTTACATATATGGTACTTGTTGCTCATTTACTGCTTTCGTCTCTACTTCTTTTTAGGGATTTTGTAGTTATTGTAAAAAGTATAGGCATTATATTTTTGTTTACCCAAACTTGAAGTTAAAAACAAGAATTATGGTTAAGATAATATAACAAAATCTCACAATAAGTCTTGATCTTTGAGTAATTTTAGTATTGCTAATGCCACTAAGGGTTTTACTTCTAAAAATACTTCTCCTCTTTTTTTCTTGAAAGAAATTTAGGCTATTCTTCAATAGATACAACTTAATTATTGTACTATTGCTCTTATCTTATATGTCACTCTCAGTTTAGTTCTTTGATTCTATCTATTATAATCATGTAATCTCTGAGTTATTTAGTTCTTTTTTCACTCCCTCTCATATACCAATTGTTTATACTGCTTGGTTTGGGTGGGCCCGCACTATTGAGGTTTTGTCTCCTTTGGCCGCCTAGGTTGTCTACCTCCTATCCCCATTCTTTGGGGGGTCTTGGGAGTCGAACCTGAGACCTCAAGGTTTTGTTGGGTGCATGACCCACGCCTCACACCACTGAACTACGTAGCTCAAGTGGTAAGAGGCGTGGGTTTTGCACCCAACAAAACCCCTTGGTTACAGGTTCGAGCGACGAAATCCGCGTAAACAACCTAATCAAAGGAGACAAAACCTAAATGGTGCATGCCCACCCAAACCACTGCTGATAATTCTATTTTACCTATTCAACTTGTAGACAATATTTCTAAATCTCATTTATCCTTATTTGATGTCTTCTATATGCAAAAAAAAAATCTCTTAATCTTATTTCTATTGGTGTATTATATGAACTTGGTACTAATGTAACATTTTTAAGCCATGGTTGTACTATATATGATTAAAAAAAAAGGTAATGGTCTTGGCACATGGCAAAAAGTTAGCCTTTTGCTTAAGCTAGTTGCCATCCATAGTTACTGTTATTATTAGTTCTTCTAATATTTGTCACTTGCATCTTGGTTATGTTTCCTCTTCTAAATTATAATCTTTGATTTCTAGTGGATGTCTAGGATATGATAAATATGATTAATTTGATTATATTTCATGTCAATTTTCAAAACATCATGCTTTTCCAATTAATATTAGTTATTTCTTCAGTACCATTTGATCTCTTTCATTACGATATTTGGGGTCCTGATCCTAATGTTAACATGGGTGGTTCGTGAATTTTTTAATCTTTATTAATGATTATTTTCACTATAAAAAGACTTATCTGATAAAAAAGTCATTGTGAGTTACCTTCAGTTTTTAGGGCTTAGGGTCAACTTCTATTCAATTTGCTAATATGATTAAAACTCAATTTTATTACAATAAAAAATAATGCTATGGAATACCAAGACATTACACTTTGTTAATCTTTTTCTAGTTATGAAACTGTTGTCCAAAGTTTCTATCTTGGTATCTTTTAACAAAATGGTTATGTAGAACATAAATATATGCATACTCTGGATATTGTTTGATCTCTCATTATATCATCTTCTTATCTTAAATTTCTCTTACAAAAATTTATATAATTAATCATATCCCGTCTGCTGAAATTAATAATACTTCTCTTTATAAATGTCTCTATGTTTATTTTCCTAATTATCACAAATTTTAAGTTTTTGGCACTGTATGTTTTATCTATATTCAATCATATAAGTTCACCAAATTAGAATATCAAGTTTGATTATATTGTTTCTTGGGATATGGCATTGAACATAAGGTTTATTGGTGTTGAGTTCCTCTTTCTCAGCATCTTCGTACTATTTGTAACGTCATTTTCTAGGAACATAAGATGTTTTCTTCTTTATCTATCTTTAAAGTCATTCCATCTCTTACCTTCTTTATTAATCCTGATATTACCTTATTTCTTGATGATTCTTTTGTAGGTATAGATTGCTCAACAAGTTTTGATCCATATCTACTCGCGCTTGATGATCTTCCTTTTGTGGATCCTTAACTTGATTGTTATACTGTTTAGTATTTTTTTGATCCTCCACTTCTTTGCTATTCTTGTATAAGTCAACATAACATTACCCTTTATAATTACCATGCATCATTATTCTATAGTTATATATTAATGAAATAATCATTATTAGTGATAATACATACGTTATTCTTGGGTCTTGAGGTTATTTTTATTCTATAGGGTATCATTTATCTCAAGTCAAGTGTGCTACCAATCTTATCTCTTGTGCAAGTCTTATTAATGATAAAATTATCAGTACTTCTATTAACGATCATGCTCATTTTTATGCTTTTGATGGCTTTCCTCTTCCTATCATTACTTTTTATTATTAGCTTGTTGGTAGTCTTATTTATCTTACTATTATTAGTCCTAATATTATTTATTATATTCATATTATTAACTAGTTCATGATAGTGCCTCACACCACTTACTATGTGGCTTTTTGTTGTATTCTTCATTACATCAAAGGTATCCTATTTCATGGTCTTCACTACTCCAGTTCATTTTCTCTTTGATCACAAGGTTATTCAAATATTGACTAGGCTTATGAACCTACAAACAATTGATTTACTACTTATTGTTGCTTTTTACTTGGTGATTCACTTATCTCTTGGTGTAGTAAGAAGCAAACAATTATATTTTAATCTAATATTAAAGCTGAATGTCGATTGCTTACTTATACTACTTCTAACCTTCTATGGCTTTGCTGATTACTTCAAAGTATGGACATTTTGTTTTCTTTTGCTATGATAGCATGCATAAAGCACACACATTTCATATTAATTCCTTATATATTAATTGAAAAATGCTTATAATTATGGATTATAATTATATACTTTGCATTTTGTGGAGGAGATTGGAGATTTGGATTAAGATAAGCTTAAAGATGGCAATTTAGCAAAGAAGGAATAATATCATAAATTTAGAAAAAGATTGAAGGACTATAGAAGAAAAATTCTAAAAGAGAACATAAGGCGTTCCTACGCCTTAATCAATATGACTACTCCAGAATTTAACATGATTAAATGGATGAGACCCACCATCTAAAGTCAGTGGATCTTAGTTATTTCTATCCCTATTTTGGTCTATTTAAAAGTTTTGAATAGGAAGAGTTGGCTCCCAATTTTTTTTCTTAATGAATAAGCATGATTTAAATAATTTTGAGGTTTTGATAGATTAATCATTTTGTAATTATTTAATTATGTCAAAGTTAGTAGGATTTATTAAATGGGTAAGTGGAATTAAAGTGCTAAGGTTATAGGAATTTTTAAGGGTATTTTTGACAAGACACTTAAGGTTAAAAGAACATAAGCCTATAAGGAAGGATAAAATAAACTTTTGGACTCATTAAGGGTAGAAGAGAATTTCGGTGGTTGAGAGAAAAGAAGAGAGTTGAGCTAGGGTATCATCATTTCTTAGTCTTGAGAGAGATTTTGGGGTTGTTCAAGAAGAAAAAAAGGTAGAGGAAGAGAAGAGCTTCTATTTGAGCCAAAGATCTCTTCATTTGGTGAAGAATTAAGGTAAGATCATTTTCAATCTTTTAGATTTTTAAAATGATTTTAGTTCATAGAGTTTAGAAAATACATGGGTTTAAGTATTCTAGAACAAATTTTAGTGACTGTGCTTTGTGGGATTTTCAATTAAAAACCCTATTGAGTGAAATTTTTGTTAGTGTATAAGGAGTTCAAGAAAGGCAAGAGGAGCAAGAGGAGCAAGAGAAGAGACATTTTGAACAAGTCTTTAATGTTGGATCCCGTTCCCGGAACCTAACTTCTTACACTGAACACTCATAACCACTCTTAAAGAGGAATAAAAATCGAAAGCCAAAGCGAATAAAACGAAACAAATGTGAAGCTAATAGGATCGAATCCAACTGAAATCGAATATCAAAAAGAAATCAAATGGAAACGAATACGAATGCCAAACAAATAGATCAATTTGATAGGATCGAATACAAATGAGATCGATTCGAACTGAGATAAATCAAAACGGATCCACATCAGAATACCAAATGAATTCAAATGCAAAATCGATCTGAGTTTCAAATTCCGACATCCGAAACGTGAACATAGAAAACTGGTCGCGTTGGATACCCTTATGACTTTTGGATCCGAACCGATGAAATTTTTTTTCTCCTTCTTATTCGTTTCTTTCATCACTTAATCCGTCCTAGTTAACATCAAACAAATAATTTCCCTCTTTGGGAACTTTACTAATCTCAAATTACTTGATTCCTCTTATTCA
>JANZLD010000006.1:12435119-12453466 GCA_026413575.1 Erythroxylum carthagenense | reverse complement strand
TATTAAATGTATTATAAAATTTGTATTTATTATTATTTTTATGATTATTATTAACAATAATTTTGTATTAGTTATTGCTATTATTAACTGTATTATAAAATTTGTATTTATTATTATTATTATGATTATTAATGACAATAGTTTTGTATTAAATATTGTTATTATTAATTAAATTATTAATGTTATCATACATTTTGTTTTTTTATATTATCAATTTATTATTATTATTATTATCATTATTATTATTATTATTATTATTATTAGTAATAGTAGTCGTCGTACATGTATTATTAGTATTAGTACCGCATCCATTTTCTCTTTATTATTATAATTATGCTAATAAAAATTTTTATTATGTCTAATTATTATTATTACAAATTATTATATAATTTGTATTTATTATTATTCAAATTTATTGTTATTAAACATTTTTTCACTTATTTATGTTTGGCTGTTATGTTTTTGTTATGAAAATAATAATAACAATTATTATTATTGTTATTCGTGATTAATTTGAAATTCTTATTATTATTCTAAGTTAATTTTTTAACTAATACAAACCATTCATAATAAAAGTGTCAATGAATTACATATTTCTAATCATATTAAAGATCAGGGCCATATTCGTCATTTGCACTATATTTATGTTCTGTCCCCTGCAACCAAACACATTCTGTCTTCGAGACGGAGTCAGTTTTTTTTGTTCTGTCAACCCTAACTAAACACCTCATTGTCCCCAGTTTCTGTTCCGTTCCATCTTGTTTCGTTCCGTCTCTAGTTACCGGAGATAGCAACCATATACAATGAAATAGTGACTCTCAAGGTTTTTTTTTTTTTTTTTACATTATGAAGAAATTACATCCAAAGTTACTGAATGAAACGAAAGAAAAAGATCCTTGCAATATCCTCTATGAAGATTTTAATACGGTCTAAAGGTGGACGTTAAAATGTGATTGTCCCAAGTTTAAACAATTGAGCGTAGTTGTCCAGCTAATTCGCCCATTTGATTAGCTTCCCTATATATGTGTCTTTGTTTTACTATCCAATCTCTATCAAGCAACTCCTTCGTACCCCTAACCAATGCCTTGCAGACACCCTGATGTTTTTCACTAGAGTACCAGTACTTATGTTATGGGCTTATTATGATGCTTAATAAGTCCGCGACCCAAATGTTACTATAAGAATCCTGTCTACGCGTTTGACTGTTGCTGGTAAGCGGTCGAAATCCTTGTCCTTCAGCTGCACACTTTTTGAGTTGGACACCTGAAATGTTGGATGAATGGATGATCCTTCACGGAGCAATAATTCGTAAGCCACTTTGCCCATTTTAATAATTTGTAAGCCAATTGTCCACTTTTTCCATAATTTAATAAGGGCCATAAAATAAAGGGAATAACTTCTAATTGTTTCTTCTAATAAGGAGTGTTGCTTATAAGAGGTTGAAGTTTAAGGAACTTCCATTCACCAACTTTAAACACATTATCCATTTATTTTCAATCTGCGTACTACTTCATGCGACACTGAGTCCATGGGGAGGTGGAATTTTACTAAAGTGGGAGTAGTTTCATTGTCTCTCGTTACTTGATTGACCATCATATTTTTAGAATTTCTAAATAACGAGTGCGTATACCGAAGGAAGATACCCATATAACACTTCATAGTGAATTTATGACCATATGATATATACCATAAAAACAACACAAGTACAGAGCAGATCCCTATCATTGACTATAATTTCAAACATCCCATTAAGCTTGAAAACATGATCTAAGAAGGTTTCCACTATATATGATGCAGCAATGAGGTGTTTAATGACTACGAAGTGGAATCTGTCCACTACACTATAACACTCGATTTTTTCTTTGATTTTGGAAGACCCTTTATAAAATTCATACTAATCTCTTCTCAATATCCCCGTGATATTAGTAGCAATTGCAACTTCACCAGATATGCCACATTTTCATGTTTGTTCCTTTGACTGGTAAAGAATGTCTTGATATAATTTCTTATATCCTTGCTCAAATCCTTCTACTAAAAGACGTTTTAATCCTTTTGATCATTGTTATAATCCCAAAATGGCCTCCTTATGGCCCATTATGGCTTAATGATATCAAATTTCTATGCAATTCCTTGTGAAACCCAATTACCAATCATCAATTTCATCTCAATAGTTTTTCCTTCCATTTATAGTTACTTGAGCTTAACCCTCCTGTTTCCATATGCCTGATGATGTATTTAATTGTCAAATCCTTCTCTTAATTGCTTTTAAATTCTTCTAAAAGCTTCTTATAAACTTGGGATACTATTAATGTGAGTAGTTCCATGCTAGTTATTCTTGATAAAATATCAGCAACTTTATTCTCCTTACCACTCTGATACACCATTTTGAAGTCATATCCAAAGAGTTCAGGAAGCCATGCCTACTGGAAGGGAGTAACAATCTTTTGTTCAAGAAAATAATTAAGACTTTGATGGTTAATGTGCACTTTAAATTGTTTGTCACTGAGGCTGTGGTTTCATTGCTTAATAGCCCTAATGAATGCTACGAACTCATTACGAGCTTAATGGTGATTTCCAATTTTGGCTTCACTCCCTTTAAGAAAAAATCTATTAGACATTTAACGAAGAGTGATAACTTTTTAGAATGTTTATCAAACTAGGTGTAATATTCTTGAACTAAGTTCTTTTGTCTAAGTTTTTTAAAATCACCCATAAGATCTTCAAATATTTCTTTGTCAATCCTCTGTTTAATGATGTTATCAAGCTCCTCTCACACTAGGGTTTCCTTTGGTACCACTCTTAGGCTGTTTCTTCTATATGCATCATCGTAATCCCCTCCTTTTTACTGTCGGGAGCGTTATCAAGTGCAAAGAATTGTTCTCACCTAAACAATCATCCTCTTACTATGCTTCCTTTAAACACTGAAAAATCCATCCTACCGAACCATGTGGGAATTGTGTGTCACCTAATCTGTCTCAAATGAGTTCTCCTAATCTTTCTCAAATGAGTTCTGGCCTTGGTTTCTCGCTACTATATACATGAACTAATATAACATAATCTTTTACTCTCTCAGCATCTTTTTTTTTTTTTTTGCCTGTCAATTTGACTTTGGTTCTCTATTAACAATTTTTCATTCCACACTTAATTCTCTAATAACGTTTTAAAGCTCTTCTCAATTCTTAGTTCTAGTACTATGGTCTGTCATATTGAAGATTCATCAAGGTTCATCTACTTCAATACCAAATTGTTACGTGAAAAATGAAAATAGTGACGAGTGTTTGTGATTGATACAAAAAAATGCAAGAAGAAGATGATCAAAAGTGTAGGAGAGAGAATGAAAGAGAGAAAATGGAAAAAGGATAACATAGTATGATTCAAATCTTGGAATTTTGTTATAACAATATGGGACTGGTGACAACTAATATTTCGATATGTGTAAGGCCACATTTTATGCATCATAAGTATCATTATCTTTGTAATCATACAAATTTTCATTTTGTTTATCTAACAATTGTAGTTTATATTTCATAAGCATCATTGTCTCCATATTCCTACATAACTTCGTTTTGCTTCCCTAATGACTACATTTTATTAAAAATCTTCGTAATTGTTAGTTCCCACGTTCCTCATCTGCTTCCAACAGATCAGTTGATTAAGATGTACTGATCACAAGAACACATGGTGATTAGGATGTGATGCAATTTATATTTGGCCTCTTTATACAAAGAGACTAAGTTCAAGTACTACAGTTTAGAAACCAACTTTGTCCCTATCAAGATTTACAGTTTCATGTTATATTTATAGTCACCTCAATAAAAACCCACCCACTGCCTTACTTCTCCATCTCCTTCCTTTACAACCTCCATTTGACCTTTCTTATTGTTAGGTCTGGCTCTCGTTCCCTAATCCCGAGGTGACCATTGGGGGCGATTAGGAGAGATCGTGCGAGAGACACGTTGAAACCACTCAACTAGTAAGAAATTTCAGAGTCAACATTGGTGGGTTCGTCGCGGTGATGTTCCACAATCTACTGCACACACTCTTCGAAACAAATACGTCGCGGCAAATTTAGTGCAAAAATTCTTTGGAAAAGGTTCGCCTCGCCAAAACTTTCAGACAGAACCCAGACCACCAATATTCAACGACACAAAATACATACATACACACATACAATTCTTTCAACACAACATCCGATTCCAACACTAACATACATACAATCTCCACAAAGAAGATAAACATAAACATACATAAAAGGAACTTCTTCAATTTTTCATTTCATTAATAAATCAAAAGAGTTTGAGCAAGCTTCACTTACATATCATCATACATATCACTAACTTAAACAAAATATATAAGGATGCTCAATGTTGATATGCCTATAAAGCTATCCAAAATAGTTACTAACTTAGTACAAAAGTCTCTAACTATCTTTGAGTTTTCGACGCCTTGCAAGGATCAACAGTCTTCTCATTCTGCACCTAATGAGTAAAAATAATGGGTTGAGCTACAAAGCTCAGTGGCTAATACATTTATAGCCATCGGTAACTAGCCACAAATTCAAGCAGACGTATTTATATATCTAGTTAACTCAAGTAATTTCAATTCTAGTTCCAAAACTCAAAGTTAAGCATTTCATCACATAGAACATATCATATATCCAACCATCCATGCACAATACTCAATTATTCATCATGTTCACAAATCAAATGCAATGTACAACAAATGGTTCGAGGTTTTTATGGAAATGAAATGGAGAAACCGAAATTTATACTATAAACAAAATGAGTCTATTTTTTGGAGTTCATATGTCACAAGCGGGTAGCCTGGAGAAGGCTTTAGTCAACGTGCAGGTGACGAACAAAAATGGTTCCACTATTGCCCAAACAAAAGCATATATTTATGCTTAAATCATTTCATCATATGATTTTTCTTCTTTTCATTCAGACAAAAGGTTACAACCTCTTTCAAGGTATAACCTAATCATAAATCATCATGCATTATCAAATCTTCATAACAATAAAAAAAATCAAGCAATTTAGATGTACACATAAATAGGCAAGAATTTGCCCAATCACACAATAACTATAAATATATTACCCACCTAATTTCAGTTGAAAATCTAAGTTCAATTGTGCCCTTCCTCTTGCTCATGGATAGAATTTTCTTGGTTTCCTAACACAAACCAATTTTCTTATTCAAACAACATTCAAAGGAAATTCATAAAGCTTCAATAATAAAAAATGCTAAAATTGAACTATAACCCTTTCAAAATCCAAACCTTCAGGTTAAATTTTCATGAACATTATGATCAGGTAAATAAAGCAATTTGATAACACTTTCTTCTAAAAAAATGTTATTCATTATCTTAAGTTTCTAATGATACCAAAATCATTTAATTTGGTTTAGTAATTTGAAAGTTATACCTTAAACATTTTCAGACTGTTCTTATACTAAAACAATATTTTGTTCTCAAATTCCATCCAGAAATTGTAATTCTTAGAGACTGAATTAAAACTCAATTTCTTCAGACAAACTGTAGCCCTATGTCTCTAGTTTATTCCAAATTAAAAATCACTTTATTTGGATAATTACATAATAAGATATGCTTAAAATACCGAATCATGTTTAAGTTGTGTAGGAAACTTCACCGCGGTGAAGCCAGAAGTTAGCCACGACGAACTTTCACAGAAGTGTACGCAATGAACATGTTTTGCTACATTTTCCAATTTTTAACGTTCCACATTTCATATATAACCCATCTTGTACCTAAACCATCTTTTCTATTTCATTTTCAGCTTCATTTCAACTTAATATCATTCACAAATAAATCATGTTCCAACTTTGATCATTAACCTAAAAAGAGAACATTTACATATACCATTTATCAACAACTTCCTACACATATTCAACTTCATTTTCACCTTCATTTCACTTCTAACTATCACCAAATATGCTTCATTCAACAAATTAAGAAGGATTAATGCTTATATTTACTTGTTTAGCTTCAAGATCTTCAAACTATTCAAGATCTCTCTTGAAAGCTAAGAAAATTAGAACCCTAGCTTAGCTTCCTCCTCTTTTTTCTCCTTCTCTTTGTATTTTTCTTCTCTTCTTCCCTCATTCACAATTTCTTCTTCTTCCAAATGCAAGACAACACTTTACTTTTCAATTATGCCCTTAATGAGTTTAAAATGTCCATTTTACCCCTTCCTTTAATGCTTATGATCTTTATCCTTAAGTGATCTTCCAAAAATGCCCTTCATTAATACACTCTTACTAATTTAATTATACCTTTTCTATTCTAATTTCTAATTTCTAATTACTGCTTATGCTCACTAAATTAATGAACCCAATTCTAAAAATAAATAAACAATTTATTAAATAAATAAATAATTAATTAATAATAACATGAATAAATAATTTGAAAAAAAATTTGGGGTCCAGCACTTATAACTTCTCTCACTTTTTATGTGGAATGGATCTCCATCCTACTTTTTTCTTTTTCCTGACTCTTTTTCCTATAACCTATCTTTAAAAAACTTTTAGTGGTTCACAAGCTCAATTCTTTAGTTTAGTTAAAGCTTTTATTTAGGGAATACCTTTTCTAGCAGGGGTATAGCTAGAGGAAAACCGTAGTGTAATTGCTAGAGTTACTTGTGACGGTGAAGGGAAGTTAAGTTAATTAACATGATAGGTTGGTCACTAAGTAGTCGTTTTTCCATTAAGAAATTGCTCTTACTTTGTTAGTAATGTGCATGAATGTAATATCTTTTTATATTTCTATGATTCACTTAGTATTCTAATGACTTCACGTAGTATTCTAATGAGTTCTAGAATGTTGTATTACAACTATAAATAGCTAAGTTCATCATTATATCTTTACAAGTTATTGAAGTAAAAATAAAAGAAGAGCAAACAAAGGTTTAGCTCCAAATACTCTCCCATTCTTGGGCTAATTCCCCAACATATTTGGTATCAAATTTAGGTTTAGAAGGCCTCAAAATCTTGGTGAGAATAGCAACAAAAGATGGTAAACCATAATCATGATGGTTCTCCAATTCTCTTATTTTCTAATAAGCATTATGATAATTAGTGTGTTAAGATGAAGACAATTTTTAGATGACTAGATTTATGGAAATATGTTGAGGATGGATATGAAGAAACAAAAGCATCAACATCCACTCTCCGATCGACAAAAGAGGACTCTCAAGAAGTATAAAAGGAAAGACTTTAAAGCACTCTCAATGATCTAACAAGGACTAAGTCCAAACATTTTCTTAAGAATTATAGGAGCAAAAAGAGTCGAAGAAGTATGGGAGATTCTACACAAGGAATTTCAAGGGAATGTGAAAATTAATAATGTCACCCTTTAAACTCTTAGAAGAGATCTTGAAAAATTGAAGACGAGTGAGTAAAAAAATGTTCAAGATTGCTACAAAAGGATCACTAAAATGGAGGTTACTCTTTAAACCCATCTAAACTTGCTAACTAGGGTAATTGTAGATAGCTTATCCACAAGCATAAGGAGGAGATGGGCATTGGGCTACGCTTATCACCGGGACCCATATGGCCTTAGATTCTAATTTCTTTTTTGTATTATACTAGAAAAATTGCACATTTGGATATTAAATAACTGTTTTTAATTAAATCTCCTATTTTCAAAAAAAGAAAGGATCACTAAAATTGTCAATGAAATGAAGACATTTGGCGAAAATATTAATGACAGGAGAATTATGGAGAAAATTTTTGTTAGTCTACCACTAAAATTTGACTTGATGGTATCTATAACTAAAGATACAAAAGATATTTCCTCATTAAGTGTGCAAGAATTGATGGGATCCTTGAAGGCTCATGAGAGAAGAATTACTAGGCATACTAAAAAACCCATTGAAAGTGCTTTCTATTCTAAGATGAATTTCAAACCCCTAACCCAAGAAGGAGAGCCTGATAATAACCAAAGAGGAGGACATGCACAAAGAGGTGGTAACAGTGAATATGAAAAAAAATTAAGAGGAAGAAGAAGAGAAAAAAGCAATTTTCAAAGATCTTTTAGTATTGAAATTTTTCAAAATTGCAATATTTGTGGCGAAAGTAACTACATTTAGAAAGATTGTTGGCATAAAGGTAAACCATAATGCTACCATTGTAGGAATTTTGTTCCTATTCAAAAGGATTGTAGATTAAAGAATAACCAACAATCATAATTTTTTGAAGAAAAGTAAGGATAAAGTAATTTGTTTTATGTTTGTCACATAACAATCGAATCTAAAAATCATGTGTAGTGTCTTGTAATGGGTGCACAATCACATAGCAAGAGATAATTCCATTTTTGTTAATATGGATAAGCTTTTGAAAACACAATTAACAATAGAAAATCATGCTATTGTACAAGGACAATGATAGGAAACTATTGTTGTCCAAACAAAGAATGGTAAGAAGATGACTTGTGATGTGTTATATGTTTTAGATTTGAATCAAAATTTGCTAGTCTTTGACAACTTTTAGAGCATAAATATGCAATTAATTTTGAGAATAATGAGTGCTTTATTTATAACAACAAGGATGGCAGATAACTAATTGTTGATAATCCAATGGAGAAGAACACAAGCTTTATAATAAATTCTAATTATAGTGGATACCAAGTGTTGAAAACTTAAGCAATTAAAGACTCCTGGTTATGGCACAAAATACTTGGGCACTTAAAATTTATGCATCCCCAAAATCCTTCAACAAAAGAGGATGACTTATGTATTGATGACTTATAGATTTCCAATAATTAAGGAGAAAAATTAAGTTTGTGAAGGATGTGCACTTGGAAAGCAAAATTGACAACTATTTCCTAATGGAGTTGCATAGATAGCTAATGAAATTTTAGAGCTTATTCATACGAATGTTTGTGGATATATAAGGACAACATCTCATGAAAGTAGTAAGTATTTTATTCTCTTCATTGATGATTTTTCAAAAATGACTTGGGTGTATTTTATGAAAGAAAAATCTGAAGTGTTATTAATATTTAAGAAATTCAAAAGTCTTGTTGAAATCCAAAGTGACTATAAAATAGAAACTCTTAGTAGTTTTAGGGGAAAAAAGTATACTTTAAATGCATTTTAGGAATTTTATAAGGATGAAGGCATAGAAAGACAACTCTTAGTTTGTTATACATCATAAAATAATGGCGTAGTTAGAAAAATAAAATCGAGTCATGATGGAGATAGGAAAATCAATAATTCATGACAAATGATGACCAATAGATTTTTAAGCTGAAACAATATAAAAAACAATGTATTTGCTAAATAGAAGTCCTATAAAACTGTGTAGCGTCATATTCCAATTGAAGCATGGAGTGGAAGGAAGGCATTAGTGAAAATTTTGAAGGCGTCTGTTATGCTTAAATTCCAAAGGAGAAAAGAACCAAATTTGATGAAGTAAGTGAAAATATATATTTTTGTTGGTTACAACTCTATGTCTAAAGGTTATCAGTTATATAACTTGAAGACAAATAAAATTTTTATTTGTTGAGATTTTTTATTTAATGAAAATGCCACTTTAAATTGGAATGATGAAAACACAGGAAAGGATTTGTTTTGCAATATGATAATGAAGAAAAGTATTTTGCAATATGATAATGAAGAAAAATAGGAGGATAAAGAAACTTTAAGCAGTCCTCTATTTTTTTTTTCCAAATTCTAGTTCCCTAACCTCAACTCCAAAGAAAATGAGGAACTTAAGTAATGTTTCTACAAGATACAACTTTTTGTACTTGAACCGAAAATTTTTGAAGAAGCAGTTGAAGTGAAAGATTGGAGGAAGGAAATGGAAGAAAAGATACAATTGAAAAGAACAAGACTTGGAAACTTGTTAAGAAATCTCAAAACAAGGACATCATTGGAGTGAAATGGTTTTACAAAGTGAAGCTTAATTCATATGGCTCAATTCAAAGGAAGAAGGCAATACTTGTAGCTAAGGAATACTTACAACAATTCAAAACCGACTACAATGAGACATTTGCATTAGTTGCAAGACTTGACACCATTCATGCTCTAATTGCCATAGTAGCCCAAAAAGGATGAAATATTTATCAACTTGAAGCCTAATCTATATTTTTAAATGAAGAATTGAAAGAAGAAGTTTATATTCAACAACTTTAAGGTTTTATCAAGAAATGAGAAAAAAAAAAACAAAGTGTATAAGTTGAAGAAAGCTTTATATAGATTGAAGCAAGCACCAAGGGCTTGGTATAGCCAAATTAATTCTTATTTTGTAAAATAAGGATTCAAAAAAGTAAGAGTGAGTTAACCTTATATGTGAAGATTCAAGGTAATTCAAGCATTCTCATTGTTGCTTTATATATTGATTATTTGTTTTATACTAGGAACAATGAAAAAATAATTGTTAAATTTAAGGAAGACATGATGAAAAGATATGAAATGAATGATATAGGCTTGTTATATTATTTCCTTAGTATGGAGATTTATTAGCAAGATGATGCAGTTTTTATTTGTCAAAAGAAGTATGATAAAAATGATCTTACAAATTTTGGCATGAGGGATTGTAATCCTTTATCTACACTTTATCTTACAGTCACAAGACCTGATAGAATGTTTATTATCAGGATTTATGCACAAAACTACACTACAAAATGTTGATGTGCGAGTTTTGCATTCTCTTTTGTTCTTCTTCTTTTGGCTACGAATATATTTTTGTAGCCAAAAGGCTTTAGCTATAAAATGATCTTTGTAGCTAAAAGTCACATATCCTATAGTTTCAATTAAAAACATATTTTCATAGCCAAATATTTTCATTCTTCTTCTTTTGGCTAAGAATATAATTTGAGTTAAAAACATTTGGCTACAAAAATATATTTGTAGCCAAAATTTAGCTATAGGCTAATTTTGGCCAAATGTATTTAGATACAAAATGATTTTCGTAACATTTGGTTACAAAAATATATTCATAGTCAAATGTTTTCATTCTTCTTCTTTTAGTTGCGAATATACTTTCGTAACTTAATGTCACAGATCTTATAATTTGATTTAAAAACATTTGACTAAAAGAATGAAAACATTTGGTTAGAAATATTCATAGCTAAATGTTTTTATTCTTCTTCTTTTGGCTACGAATATACTTTTGTAACTAAATCGCTTTCGTAACTAATAGTAACATATCCTATAATTTCAATTAAAAACATTTGGCTATAAAAATATATTCGTAGTTAAATGGTTTCAATCTTCTTTTTTTAGCTATGCATATATTTTCGTAGTCAAATGCCTTTAGCTACAAAATGATTTTTGTAGCTAAAAATCATAGATTATATTAAAAACATTTGGCTACAAAAAAATATTTGTAGCCAAATGTTTTCATTCTTGTTTTTTTTTGCTACGAATATATTTTACAGTCAAATGCCTTTAACTATGAAATAATGTAGCAATTAATTAAACATGAATTTTTATCTTCAACATTGGTGAATATAAGAGACATTTTGGGAAGGTAAAAATATGTTTTTATTGGTGAATTAAATATAGATTTAAAGTTTATTAAGTTTGGTTTTAAATAGTGCAAATTTCAAGTTTATTAGAATTTTCTAAAGAAAGTTATAGTTATTTTATTAAAGATTGTTTAGTTGTAGAGTTTGTATTTTTTTTAATAGCTAATACTTAGCACAGATATTATCTGACTGTGATAAAAATTTGAAAGAGAGAAATAAAAGCCTTTTTTTTCTTCTACCTCTGTACCTTCTGATAATAGAATATGCATATTTATCTAAAACGACAACGAAAATGTGATGTCTATAGTTTTGAGGTGGGGTTTTTAGAACTAATTAGTGGGAGGAAGCCAGTAGAAGCAGATATTGGAGATAGCAAGATTATCATTTACTGGCTATCGACAAAAATGAACCCTTTATTGGGTGTCATGAAGACATTGTACAAACGATTATCTTAGACTTGGGAGGGATGAGACGATCCAAGTTCATAAGACTGCCATTCGTTGTAGCAGTAAAAGCCCAGCCTCTCCCTCGATCATGAACAAGATTGTTCTGTTGTTGCTGGATGCCGACCCTTGTAGGTTGAGTCTTACAAATCGTTGATTTATGACTTGGAATCTGTTGAGAAATATTTCAAAGCACTTGGAAACTATTTGTTTTACTTTAGGAATAATTTTTTCATGTTTAAGATACTGTTAGTTTGTTGCAAAAGTCAAAATGTGGTCCATATTCCCACTAACTATTTTTCTGTTGCAATATTTTAGCTATTTTTTGTTTTTTTAGTTTGTGATGTATGCCTATTTACATATAGGCCTTTTCACATTATGTGAATAAGAAATTGCAGTCACTTTTGTCTTATTCTTCATTATTTAATTTAGTTAGTCAAATAAAGCTTTCCCTTTGACTAACAATCTTGGTATTAGAGCTTGTGCGAGAGATAAAGAGCACCACAACCTATTTCCTTTTTTTCTCTTCACCTTCTAGGTTCAATCGTGAACAGGTCGCTCATCTGTAGTGCATTGCAACTAATTTTTTCCCTTATTATGAACTAGTGTGTTCACTAAACAATGACCTCACTCATCTCTCATATGTTAACCGCAACTCATGGCAACTAATGGAGTCTCATTAACAACCTTGGGTGTTTCAATGACCTCCCAGCCTTTGATTCCAATTTTAATGGGGATTCCTATGAGTTTTGGTCCATCAAGATGAAGACCCTCTTGTAATCTCAAGATTTATGGGATTTGATTAAGGATGAATTTACAGACCTAAACAGAGATGCGCAATGATTGAAGAAAAATAAGAAGTGTGATGAAAAATCTCTCTTTTTTCTTTATCAAGTAATGCATGACAACCTCTTCTCCATAATCACATCAGCATTGACTTTAGAGGCATGGCAAATTTTGAAGATTGAGTTTTAAGGCTCCAATAAGGTAATCTGTGTGAAACTTCAATCTCTTAATCATGAGTTTAAGAATCTTCGAATGCAAAAAAGTGAGTCTATATAGGATTACTTGTCTAGATCTAGTATTGTAGTTAACAAAATGAGGTCTTATAGGAGGAAAATTACTAGTGAAATAATAGTTGCAAAAATTCTGAGAACTCTTACTCCTCAATTTAATTTTACTGTTGCTACGATTGAAGAGGCTCATGATATGTTTAAATATTCTTTTTGATGAACTATTGAGTTCATTGCAAGCTCATGAAGATAGGATGAATCAGTTCCAAGACAAGCATGAAGAGCAGGCATTTCAAGTGAAAGGAGAGTTTTCTAAAATCTCAAATTCTAATGGCAGAGGAAACGGTAGAGGAGGATTTCATGGTAGAGGCTGAGGTAGACGTCGTGGTGGTGGCAAAGGCCATAGTTGATTTGATGAACATAAGCAATCAAATTTTCAGAGAAGCTCAATTCAGTGCCATCATTGTAAAAAATTTGGGCATAAAGAAGCAAATTGTTGGGCAAAGCAGAGAGATGAGTAAAAGCAAGATGGTTTTATAGAGAAGAAGAGGCAAAAACATTGTTTATGGCACAATCTTATTATGATATTTGGTTTGTTGATAGTGGATGTTCCAGTCATATGATAGGTTCTCGATCATTGCTCAGGATTTATCATCAAAATCCAATACTCGACTTAGAGATAACACGATACTTTGACGTGAAGGTAAAAGTAAAGTTGCTATTCGTGTTAACCATAATAAAATGAATCTAATTCAGGATGTTTTGTATGTACCTTATTTGAATCAAAATCTGATGAGTGTGGATCAATTAATAGAGAGTGGATTGAGAATTATTTTTAATGATGGTTTTTATGCTATACATGACAAAAAGTCTGGTTAAAACCTTTTTAAAATCAGGATAACTAAAAACATAATGTTCCCATTTGATGTTTCTTCTATTTAGGAGAATTCCTTTGTTGCTAAAGGAATCAGTGATTCTAATGCATTACCGTTATGGTCATTTGCATTTTAAAGGGTGAAATTATTGCATGAGAAAGATATGGTCCTTAAGTTTCCAAATATTGATGCTATTGATTTTGTGAAGGTTGTGCTTTAGGAAAACCAAGAAAAAAATCATTTCCTATAGGGAAATCCTAGAAAGCTTCTCAATATCTTGAACTAGTGCATACAGATTTGTATAGGCCAATGAATACTGAGTCTCTAAATAGGAGTCGTTACTTTTTATTGTTTACTGATGATTATAGCAAAATGAGTTGGATTTATTTCTTGAAATTG
The DNA here is from genome assembly GCA_026413575.1 of Erythroxylum carthagenense. Lineage (NCBI taxonomy): Eukaryota > Viridiplantae > Streptophyta > Magnoliopsida > Malpighiales > Erythroxylaceae > Erythroxylum > Erythroxylum carthagenense. The sequence goes on along the minus strand of JANZLD010000006.1, from coordinate 12,439,248 downwards.
AAATTTGATGTGTTTGAAAATTTGAACAATTTTAAAGATTTAGTAGAGAAGCAAAACAATTGTGGCATAAAGGTGTTGCGTATAGATAGAAAAGGTGATTTTTTTTTTGATAAATCAGTAAGACTTATATACAAATAATAGAAGGTATGTACAAACTAGAGATTCCCAAATTGAAATCTCTTAGCTACCAAAAGGGTTCAAAAGAATTTACAACAATATAAATTCTTTCCATCCTAAAACCATACAAGAAATCCCAACCATCCTACTCTATACCATTTTCGCACCAAAAGATCTTAAAGCTAACATATCTGTCTAATAATACAAGATACTCAACCCAATTTCTAGCAGTATCATCAAGCAACAATAAAAACAAACTAAATGATACTCAACATAGCTAAAATTAATAATATCCTTGTTTCCTTGTTCATTGTCAAGTATGCCCACCTCTCTCAAACCTTCATTGATAAACTCATTGTTGGATCTTGGCCAACACTTTTATGAAATTAGGCACTGCCATTGGTATCCATTGTTCTGCTACATTGTTATGCCATTAATTTGTTCACTCCACTTCTCTTTTACTTTATACAGAAGGGGAAGAAGAAATCCACTTTGACCGAACCTAAAAGAAACCTACATAATATATGTTAGATAATAAACTCTCCCACTCTTACCTTCTCTCGGTATTTGAGCTGAGTTGTTCCATAATTTGGAAGATCACTTTGTTGTTGAAGCTCCCCATATCCAAGGCTTCATCTTTGAATATTCTAGCATTCCTTTCACACTATAGATTATATACAATAATAGAAAGGAGGGTGGTGAAGATGGGGAAGTCACAGTTACGGTTATGGGAGGATTGGTTAAACCAAGTGCTAATGGAGTGGAGGTTTGTCAGATATGGTATTTTTATGTGGAAGTGGTTGAGGCAATTTACCCACATAGACTTAGAGAAATAAAATTCAAAGAACAAATGTTCTATGGTCTCATTATCCGAAAAACACAGGGAACAGTGATTTGGTGTATGGAGGTAAAGAAGTTTATCCCGAGTTTACAACTTTTTTCTGAAATGCCAACCATAAGATGATAGCACATCTAGGACTGTTTCTTTTACACCATACCAAATTGTACCAAGCAATATTCTGGTTCGGTGGTCTCATGAAATTATAAGTTGAAGAGTTTGCATACTTTCTCGATGAATTGGCTAACCATTCCAAGCAATCAATTCTAAAGTCATTTGGTGGGTACAATATAGGCTCTAAGTTACTGAGGAGCTCGACATTGGCCTCTTGCCAGCACCACTCGTTATTTCTGATTACTACAGAAACTCTAGTGTTTGTGGGAAGGTTGGACCCATTAATCATTATTGGTGTAGCAAAATGCTTTAAGTTCCCTCGAGGATGCCCAGGATCCTGCCATAATAAAGTATTATTCTCATTCCCTATCTTAAATTTGAATTGATCCCCTATTTTATCCCTCACATATAAGATCTTTCTCCAACTCCAAGAGCTGTTATAAGTAAGTAGAGCACTCCAAAAAGTGGTCCTTCTTAGAGTTATTGTATGCACCCACCTAAACCACAATGATTCACTATCATTAAATAGAAACCATATTATGTTCCCTAACAATGTGTTATTTCAAATGGACAAATGTTTCATACCTAATCCTCCCTCCCTTTTCGGCCTACAAACATCAGTCCATTTAACTTTAGTATGAAACTTAGTAATGACCATACCAGCCCATAAAAAATTCCTAAGTTTATAATTTATTTCCTTAAGGATGGCAGATGGAAGAATAAAGTGAGAAGACTAGTAAACTTGAAAAGTTGAAAGGATAGAGATCACTAGTTGAAGTCTGGCAGCATAAGAAAGATTTTTGTGGGTCCATTTGTTAATCCTGACATCAATTTTTTCCAATAAAGGTAAACAGTCCCTCCTAAAAAACCTTCCTGTTAGGAGAGGAACCCCCAAATACCGAATGGGGAAAGTACCTTTCTTGAGACCCGAAATAACTTCTATTTGAGAGGTAAGAGGGTTCATATTCGGGGATAGGAAAACGGACTCTTGGAGGGGTTTATGTCCATACCAGATAACTTAGAAAAGTTACCTAAGCAAGTCAGCAAAGTTTGGACAGAATTTAGATCAGCATGGCAGAATAAAAAAAGGTCATCTGTAAACAAGAGGTGGGTAAGTTTGAGGGATTTGCATCACCAGTGGTATTTAAAGGAGGGGTTCCTCTCTATGTAAGCATTCAAACTCCTCGAAAGGGCTTCTATTAGGGGAGGTGAATTTTGTTCTAGTGAATTTTTGACTTTTGTGAGAAAAATGGTCTTTAAAGGGGGCTCACCTCACTATATACTCCTGAGCAAAACAACATTGCTAAATGAAAGAACCAAATCGTAATAGAAATGACTCGAAGTATGATGAAGGAAAGAGAGCTTCTAAATCAGTTTTGGGCAAAAGTAGTGACATCAACAGTGTATCTCTCTAATTTGTCACCCACAAAAGCAGTACCAAGCATTACACCATATGAAGCATGGAGAGGTATGAAGCCCCGGGTAAGTAACTTAAAAGTTTTTGGTTGTATATCCTATGCTTTGGTCAAATCATCTCATCAAAAACTTGATGAAAAGTTTGAAAAATGTATCTTTGTTCGATGTAGTGTGCAATCCAAAGCTTATAGGTTGTATAGTCCAATTAGTGGCAAGATAATCACTAGTGGAAATGTTATATTTAATGAAGAAGATAGGTGAAACTCGACTAGTAAAGAAGATGAAAAATTTGTTCCTTTGTCAAATGGTATTGATGTAGTAACTTCAAAATCAGAACCATCAGGTTTGGAGTTGTCCTCACCTAGTGGTAGCGTCTTTCAAACTCCTCATTCCTCACCATCCAGTGTAGACAGAATTGCTTCTTCATTAGAAAGTTCACCTTTTAGCTCTTCAAGAGAAACACCTCCCTGAAAATTTTGTTCTTTAAGAGAAATTTAGGATTCTTGTAATTTTGCTCTCTTTGTTTCAGATCCTATGTTCTATATAGATGCTGAAAAAGAACAAATATGAAAAATTGCAATGATTGAAGAGGTTAATTGCATCAAAAAGAACGATAATTAGGAGTTAGTTCATCTTCCACAAGGCAAGAATACAATTGGGCTCAAGTGGGTATACAAAACAAAGTATAATACTGATCGAAGTGTATAGAAACACAAGGCATAGTTAGTAGCTAAAGGCTATGCTCAACAACAAGGTATTGATTTTGATGAAACAATCTCTCCCGTTGCTCTTTTTGAAATAGTGAGCACCTTTCTAGTTTTAGCTGCTCAACTTAAGTGGCCTATATTTTAATTTGAAGTTAAATCAACCTTTTTGAATGATGAATTGAAAGAGGAAGTATTTGTTTCTCAACTAGAAGGCTTTGTTGTTAATGATGAGGAAAGCAAAGTCTTTAGGTTAAAAAAAGGGCTTTATATGATCTTAAACAAGCCCCACCTGCATGGTATCATAAAATTGACTCCTATTTTCATGAAAATGGTTTTAAAAGAAGTGATAATGAGCCTATCCTTTATTTGAAACAACATGGTGATAGTGATTTTTTAACGGTCTGCCTTTATGTTGATAATATGATATATGGGGTCTTGTGAATCAATTTTTGTTGATTTTAAGTCCAGTATGATGTAAAAATTTGAGATGTCAAACTTAATATTATTGCATTATTTTCTTAGTTTGGAAGTTAAACAAGGTATGGATGGTATTTTTATTTTCCAATGAAAGTGTGCAATAGATCTCCTTAAAAGGTTCAACATGCTGGGCTACAAAATAGCATATTCTCCTATGAATGTGAATGAAAAATTAACAGCAGATGATGATACTAGACCTGCGAATGCGAAGTGTTATAGAAGCATGGTGGGTGGCTTAAATTATTTATCTCACACAAAGCCTGATATAGCACATTTTGTGAGTATAGCTTCAAGATTTATGTATAACCTCACTAAGCATCATTTTTGTTGGAACCCCTCCCTGGTGCGACACGTGTCCGACGTCCTGCGTGACATCTGAACGCGCATCCCACGAGGGAGCGATTCCTCACCACTAATTAACCTCGAATGGAACTTAAGTGCATGTCATCCGAATAAACTG
>JANZLD010000006.1:12401404-12419809 GCA_026413575.1 Erythroxylum carthagenense | reverse complement strand
TAGAGACTTCTATAACACAATTCATATCCGAAAACACCCATTGAATTCATTTTAATATTTCTAATTTCCACTGAAGGATCGGGGTCCAACATTACCAAAGTAAGGAACTACTTTATTGGAAGCTACAAAGGAAGAAGAAAAGAAAGGGTTAACTGAAAAACTTTTATTTCTATATTTCCACTTCTTATCTCCATCTCATAATAACTAATTACAATTCTTTTTATAGGCTAAATATCAACTATTAATCAAAGTAAATGTTCAAAATAGAATTCTAAATAGCAGACTTTATAGTTGAGTAGCCTTTAATAAAATAACTATAACTTTCTTTAGAAAACCTAAAACTTGTGCTATTTAAGGATATGTTTAGTTGAACGTAAGGTTTTTAATGAAATGAAATGGTTTATAATTGAATGATATATAAATGGATGTAATATTAGAAAATTATTGTTTGGGAGGGATGGAAGACTTCATAATGTAATATAGTGAAATATTATTTAGATGAAGGGTTTATAATGTAATATAATGTAATATTATTTATCATTTTACATTTTATCCTGAACCTCCCAAATCGAAGGTTTTTCATTTTTACAGTTTAGAATGAAATGAGATGTAATATGAAACCCTCATCTTTCATCTCATCCCATTTCATTCCATTCTAAAGTCTCCTCCCAAATGATGGAATACATTGCATTCCATTCCATTAATAAATCCCCAACCAAACATAGCATAAAACTAGACTTAAGTTTTAAATCCGTATTTAGTTTACCAATAAAAATATCCGTTTGCATTCCCAGAATGTCCCTACATTCACCACTATTGAAGATAAAAAGTCACGTTTAATTAGTTCAAAAACCCTCAGCACCCCCTGTAAACTTGACTTCTTCACAACTCAAACCATCTTTCCAAACTGCTAAAATTTATCTTTCTTGAGGGGTTTTGTAAAAATATTAATTATTAAATCAAGAGTTTTGTTGTATTCTACTTTAAACTCCTTGTTGGTAATGCAATTTTGAATAAAATGAAACTTTGCATCTATATGCTTACTCCGATCATAAAACATCTATATGCTTACTTTTTTATAATCTCTCTTGCATATAACTCATAAGAGATAAATATAATATCACTCCATTGTTTACTTCTATCCCCAAATAATATGATATAATTTGGATATTACTCGTCGCAAATTCTCGTTCCATCACCTTCTTCAAATCATTATACTCTTGTGAATTATTTCCCATAAGAATGAGGTCATTTATATAAATGCTCACAAACAAAATATCATCTTTCTCTTTTTTAACATAAAGTGCATATTCATGAATGAATCTTGAAAAACCATTCTCACGAAAATAATTGTCAAGTAGACTATATTAAGCTCCTGGTGCTTTTTTAAGGTTGTACAATGCCTTCTTTAATTTTAACACCTTATCTTGATTACCTTCAATCATAAATCCTTTCAATAGTTCCACATATACTTCTTCTTTAAGAGAACCATTTAAAAAGGCTAAGTTCGCATCCATTTGATGAACCATCCACCATTTTTAGGTCACAAGATTGACCAATAACCATATTGCCTTTAAATGAGCAACAAGAGCAAATACTTCTTCATAATCCACACCATGCTTTTTATTATACCCTTTTGCATCAAGTCTCGCCTTATACCTTTTAATTTCTTCTTTTGCATTTGCTTTACTTATAAACTCATTTAACCCCAATTGCTTGATGACCTCTTGGTAGTGTGACAAACTCCTAAGTATCATTTTTCTTAATGGAATGAATTTCTTCATCCATAGCTTGCATTTATTTCTTGTCTTTAACAACCTCTTCAAAATGCAATGATTCATCATGTGTAAATAGATAAAAAAGATTCTCGTCGTCTTCTTTTTCAGCTACCAGAGATCTCATTTGCATTGAAATCTTTGAGGTTATTCATTTGAGCTTATTGAGGAAGAAGTTGGTGTGAAAGGAGTTGAACTTTTGCCTTTACTTTTTTTATCCTCATTCTCGTCTTCCCCCAAATATAGAAGAAAACTATATGTCTCTTCTTTTTGAACAATTCAATCCCACAATGCATTTTCCTCAAACTCCACATCTCTACTAATCACTTATAAATAGGGTCGAAACATTTGTTCCATTTAGAGTTCTCGATATAGCCAATTAACATGATCTTCTTTCTTCTATCATCAATTTTTGTTCTTTCTTCTTTGGATACATAACATAACCAATAGATTCGAAAACTATTAAGTGCCTTATACTTGACTTCCATCCACTCCATACTTTTTGAGGGGTTATTGTCTCCAAACTCCTCGTAGGTGAATAGTTAAAGAGATAAACTAGACATGCAATCGCCTCAACCCACAACTCCTTAGAAAAATTCTTACTCTTTATCATCGTCCTTGCCATGTTAAGAATTATTCTATTCTTTCTCTCTATAACCCCATTTTGTTGTGGTGCTTTTAGGATTGTCATAGAACGTCGAACATCATTTTCCTCACAAAAGACCTTGAATTCATTATAAGTGAACTCTCCACCTCTATCGATTCTTAAAGATTTAATTTTATATCTACTTTAGTTTTCAACAATAAGCTTGAATTTTTAAATGTCTAAAAAATTAACTTTTATTATTTAAAAAAAACTCACGTCTTCCTTGTGTAATCAATAATGAAGAGCACAAAATATAAACACTTATTGAAAGATTATGGCTTGATAAGACCACACAAATCTGCATGCACAAGTTGTAGAGGCTTAACTGCTTTCAAAAGTGACACCTTTAAAAAGCTTTCTCTTGCATGTTTTTTAGTAGACATGCCTCTCACAATTGATTCAGGTGATTGATTTTGGGAACTCCTTTCGCCATATTATTTGCTTCTAGCATTTTGAGCCCTTCAAAGTTGAGTTGCCTAAATCTCATGTGCCAAATCCATGAAAGTTCCTTAACACAAGCTTGTAAACACTTTACTTCCACCATTTTCACATTTAACATGAACATTTGATTCTTTGTCATGACAAATTTAGCAACAAGTCTATCATCTTGATTCCAAAGCCACAAATAATTATTCTCCATTTTCACTTTGTGTCTACTCTTTAAAAGTTAGTTGATGCTCGAAATATTGCTCTTTATTTTCAAGAAGTAGTAGACATTATGGAGAAGTTTATGATCGCCGTCCTTTGTGCTCAAAATCACCGAGCCTTTTCCCTTAACCTGTACCTTTGTATCATCCACAATGAAAATTCCTGGTCACTTTTTTATCCAACTTCATAAATTTGCTTCTTTCTTCTGTTATATCGTTGTTACACCATTTTTGAGATACGACATAACATCTTTTTCTATGGAGCTTTCCTTTTAAGAAAACAAAAAAGTATTACCATCTACCTCTTTATGCTCGATAAAGATCATCTCCTCATCACAACTCTTAGTTTAACATTCCTAATAATAGTGACCATTCTTATCACATGCATAGCACTCTAAATGGATTTTATCCTTTCTCCAATTTTTATTTCGCCCTCACCCACAACCTTTTTGAGAACTTTTGTTTCCAACTTTATGAAATGAATTTTACTTGTTTTTTCCTTGATCGCGACCACGGCCTTTATCACATCCTCAGCCTCTACCACAACCTTAACCTCTTCCTCATCTGTCATTTCCCTTATAATTAAAAGAAAGATTTGTAACGGTTGCTCCATTGGTTCTTGTTGGGTCATCTTTATTCTTTCTCCATAAGCTAACAACGATCTATTTAACTTGTCAACGGTCATGGACTCTATATCCTTCGATTCTATAATCATCACTACCACATAATTAAACTTCATATTGAGAGAGCACAAAATCTTCTTTATGACTCATATGTCTTCCTTCTTTTCATCGAGCCACTTCATTTGATTCACCACCTCCAATACTCAAGTAAAATAATCTACTGTAGACTCATTCTCCTTAATCAAAATTGACTCAAACTCAACCTTTAAAGTTTAGAGCCACTCCTTCTTCACCTTATCAACCCCGAACATGTCATCATCTAGTCATTGATGAATAGTTGGGAGTACCCTTTGATCTCCCTTCTTTGCTTACTGCTAAGCTTCTAGTTTAGCCACGCTTGTAGTATCCTCATCTACGGGATCTTCATATCCCTTCTCGACATGATCCCATAATCCATAAGACCTAATTGTATCCTACGGGTAGTGCCCATCGATCATTACTTAGTTTGGTTAGTTGTGGGTATTGGAAGGTAATATTAGTTTTAGTTATTATTTGAACAAAGCTCTAATATCAATTTGTTAGAAGTTATAGAGAAAAAACAAAAGAAAGGGTTAACTGAAAAAATTTTATTCTATATTTCCACTTCTTATCCCCATTTTATAACAACTGATTGCAATTCTTTTTATAGGCAAAATATCAACTATTAATCAAAAGAAACATAAAAAATGGAATTATAAACAACAAAATTTATAGTTGAGCAACCTTTCATAAAATATCTTTACTTCCTTTTAAAAAACTCCAATGAATATGAAATTTGCTCTATTTAAAACTAGACTTAATAAGCTTTAAATCCATATTTAGTTAACTAATAAAAACATCCGTTTGCCTTCCCAATATGTCCCTTACATTCACCACTATTAAAAACAAGAAGTCACATTTAATTAATTAAGAAACGCTTAACACTCCTTTATATAAATTGATATATATTTATAACGATCAAAAAACTTCTTACTTATATAAGCTATAGTTCGATTCTCCTGTAAAAGAACAACATCCATCCCTCCCAAATATACATTTGCTTCTAACACATACAGCTTATTAAAATTCGAAAGAGTTAATATTGGAGTTGAAATTAGAGCTTCCTTTAATTCTCTAAATGCTCTAGATGCTTTTTTTCACCATATAAAGGCATTTTTTTTTAAAAAAATATCATTGGTTGACTTATATGTCCATACCCACAAATGAACCTTCTATAGTAACTATATAAATCCAAAAATCTCCTCAATTGTTTCAATGTCCTTAGTTTTGGCCATTCCCTTACTGCTTGTTCCTTTTTAGGATCCGTCAAAACTCCTTCCTAGCCAATGATATGTCCCAAATACTCCACCTTCTTAGCTTTAAACAAACACTAACTTAATTTCACATATAGTTGATGATTTCTTGACAGCTCTAATGTTGTTTTCAAATGCTCTAGATGTGTGACGTTTTTTTGTAAATTAATATATTATCCAAAAATTACCAACACAATCTTACATAAATAGGCTTTGAATATATGATTCATTAAACTCTAGAATCTTGCAGGATCATTTGTTCATATGAATGGCATCACCATAAACTCGTAATGGTCTTCATGTGTTTTGAAGGTTATTTTATAGATGTCATATTCATGTAATGGTAACCAACCTTTAAATCTAGTTTACAAAAATTCTTGACCCCTTATAACTCATCGATCATCTCTTCTTCTAGTGGTATAAAAAATTTATCCTTTATGGTATTCTAGTTCAATGCTCTATAATCCACTCAAAATTGCCTCGATTCATCATTCTTTTTAATCAAAATTACAGGTGCAGGGAAGGGACTCATGCTTTGCTGTATGATTCCTTATTTTAGCATTTCATCTACTAACTAACTCCTTTACCATAATTTTTTGTAATCTCGTGTACCTATATGGTCTCACATTTATTACCTCAACTCCCTCTTTCAATGGAAAACAATGATCATTAAATCGTTTAAGATTTCCTTTTGGAAGGTCGAACATATCAGCATATTGTTTTAATAACTCCTTAAATTGCTCATTAACATCTATCACTGTTGAAATGTCTTCCAATTCTATAACCAGATTCCAACATTCTTGTTATACTGGTTCTACATCTTCTTGCATTCCTTTCTTAGGTACTATTAGGAAGTAGCACACCACATGCTCTTCATATCCAGCCTTCTGTAACCTTTTATCTAGCACTGCTAAAATCTTTCCATCACTTCACCCTTAATTTGTATTTCCTGTCCATTCTAACAAATTTTCATAGTTCCATTTCTATGGTCTTTCTTGGAAATTTCCATTCCTATAGTTGCCCTCTATATTATGCACACCTAACACCATGTCATTTTGACCAATGTTGATTACCAAGGCATCCGTCACAAACTCCTTTCCCTTCATTTTTCACCTGTGGCAATATGATTACATGCAAGTTTCAATCCACCTCCCACCACAATTTTTTTTAGTTCCTCCAACTCGGTTCCTATCTTTTTCACCAATTCTTTATCCATATAATTTTGAATGCTTCCCCCATCTATTAATACATGTATGGTTTTTCCCTACGTCATACCTTTGATTTTAAATTGTTGGTACTTGACATCACTTACTCCCGCTATTGCCTGTAATATTATATTTGTAGTTGTGAAAATACCCTCATCCTCCATCATAGCGTCAACATTTGGTTCCTCCTCAACTACTTACATACGCAACATTTTCTTTTTACATTATGGATAGGAACAAATTTTTTGTCACACCAAAAACACAACCCTTTAACTCTCCTTTCATATAACTCTTTACTGGAGCTGGTCTTCTCCCATTTCTTTTCCACTCCTAACTTTTGACTTTCTTATACCCTATTATACCACTTCCTTTCAATCCATAATGTCCCCAACAATTCAACACAATTACTTTATGCTTCTTGGCCAATTCGTAAGCTTGCTATAAGGTGTGTGGATTCCAAACCTTCACAAGATATTCAATTTCTAGTTTTAATCCTTTCAAAAACATACTCACTAAGTAGGGTTCTAGCATTACCAACCTTTGGGATAAAAGGTCAAACTCTAAGCAATAATCCTTCACACAGTTACTTTTTGTTATAATTCCTATAACTCCCCCACCGAATCCTTAAAGGTTACATCACTAAATTGTTGCTCCAACGCTAACAAGTACTCCTTCCAACTAGGAGGTTCACTAGTTAATCAATTGCGAAGATAAAGCTCATGCCACGCTAGAGCCTCTCCCCCTAGGTGCATTACTACTAGTCTAACTTTTAATTTTGTGAAGTTTTATGGAGAATAAAGAATTACTCACATTTAAAGATCCAAGTCCTTAGTCCCTCTCTTTTAAAGACTAGAAATTCTATCTCGCTGCTTCGTGTGGGTAAGGAATAATGTCCTTGAAAAGCTCCTCTAATCGTTCTTGCCTCCGGCACCTATGATCACTGGATCCTTGTCCTACCACGTCTCCTTTATCTTTTGAAGTAATTATAGAATTCAGTCCTTTAGCTCTGGAAGATTCTTTTCCTGCCACATCTCTGGCTCTTGGATCTAGTTGTGTAGCCCTTCCTCAATTCTTTGCCATTCTTGAGCTCTCATTTCTTCTGCCATGTCTAACCTTCTCAGCCGTTGTCAATGCTCTGATTCAATTTGTTAGATTAGTTTGGATTAACAGGAATTAGAGATGGAAGGGATGACAATTATTTCACTTATAGAAAGAAAATAGAGTTTAGAGAAAATAAAAAAATCGTTATTCCCAATCTCCAACTGTCCTAACAGCTTTATCAACAATTATTTCAACCATTGGTAACTACAATTCGCCATTATACACATGCTATCCCTTTCCCTATAATCAATTAACGATGTCGTATCATTGCATCTATTCTCTTATTTTGCTTCATAAACGCAGTCGTTTCCTACATCTTTCTCCACTTTCCTCCTATCATAATTCTTCTTGTCTTATACTTCATTTCCTCTATTTTCACTTGTATAACATTTGGTGCAAGCGTTTTACTCTCAAATAATATTATATCTAAAAGAAAATAACTTAATGAATTAATCAAGATTTAGAATACAATTTTATCATTCAATAGATTCTAAAGTTATTATAAAAGTTTATTTAGTTGAAATAGACTCTAATTGTCTTCGACATTTATGTTCTTCATATTACTTTTTATCTAACAGTTTGCCCACTAAATTCAACTTGTAAAACTTTGTTTTACCATCAAAGTAAGGTAACTATAGAGTCAGCAATGGCCAGGGTTGGCACAACAATGTAGCCAATTCCATTTTTCTGACAAATGCTACTGTCGGTGCTTGCAAATGATTCTATTACTCTATCCACTTAAGGATTTTTGTTTTTTTATATTTGATTGAACCTTTTGTGTAAATTCATTGCCTCTTAGATTTATTCACACCATGTAATTCCTTTATTGAAATTCGTTGGCTATCAGTTGAATTTTATAGTCTTAAAAAAAATTTATTGAAATAAATTGCAACGTTATGATAAAGAATTTTAATTTGTAAATTATATATTTAAAATAAATTAAACAAAATTTTAATGTATTTTTTATTGGAAACTTATTAGCATCTTTAAAATTAAGATGAATTTGCATTTTCTTTACTAAAGGTTAAACATTTAACCTTAAAATAGTATTAGAAAATTTAACTTCAAAACCTGAATAGAATTTTTTAAAAGATGAATTTGCATTTTCTTTACTAAAGTTTAAACATTTAACCTTAACATAGTATTAGCAAATTTAACTTCAAAATTTAAATAGAATTTTTTTTCTTATATTGAGACCCATTAGAGTCTAGCTTCCTCTAAAACCTGCAATCACATCTTTACCGGCGAACTATAGACTAAAAGAAGTTAATAGACGTGTTCAATAAACAACTGATAAGCTACTTTTTAATTTATTGACTAAAATTTAACTTTTTGACTATCTTAAAAAGTTATTGATATATTTGGTGAATAGCTTATTAGTTAACTTATTTAATCCCAATAAGTTGATTTCTAAAAGCTCCATAAGAGGAGCTTTTGGAGTTAGATGTTTGCCTGATGCTAGTATTACCCTCTACTTTACTCTCTACTTTTACCTTATATAATTTCAAAGTTGGTTTTTTCTATTGTACAATTATGACATGAAGTTTGAAAGAATATAATAAAGCGGTTAATTAAACTTTTAAACTTTTATTTAATTTTATAATATTAGTTGACATTTAAAAATACAATAATATTAAGTTTTTGAACATAAAGAGTCACATTAAATTAATATTTTTAGTATATAACTACCATATATCATATTTATGTTATACTATAATTATAAAATTTTTTAATTTATTAAATAATAAAATTCATAAATATTATACAAATAATAATAATATGATGTAGCATCATTCATATTAATAAAAAATTTAACATTAGATTATTATTATTATTATTATTATTATTATTATTATTATTTTGTTAAAGTTATAAATTGAATTTTGTAAAACTAAATATCTAAATCTAAATTCTTATAAGAATATTCAATAAAATAAAAAAAATATTTATACCTTATATTTTTTAAAAATTATGTCTTTATAAGTTATTTTTACACATAAACAATTAATACTAAACAACTAATTTTACTAAATATCTCTAACAAATAATTAATACAATCTACTAATTAGATCAATTAATATAACCAACTATCTAATAACTAATAAAATGAACTAACAGCTAATATAATCAAGACCGATGAGCGCCGATGTCCATAGTCCTTCTCATTTCCTCCTGACGTCGACAGTGGCTTGCGCAAATAGTCTATCTACTCTTCATTTATAGCATATTAGTTGCAATAAAGAACTTGAAACTATATGCGTCCGCAAAACTCACCGTTTACCCCACAGATAGATGACACAATTACCCCTTTTCATTACCCCCAAAGGCCACACCTAAATCAAATGGGATATTCATATTCTCGCGCAAATCAATTTTTGAGTGGGAAATTATTAACCGTAGCTAAAGCTTACCCAGGGACTCGTTGGCCGTTGCGGGTTCATTACCTAACTTACCTGAACCTTCTCTCCCCACTCACTACTATATGACTAAATTCAGATCGATTAACGCTCTTTTGATCTCCGATTCTTTGCTGTTGGGTTTCCTCTGTTCTACAGATCGTTGTCTATATCCATCCATTGCTATTCTTATCAGTTATCACAGTGGCTTTGGAGGATCTGCAAAAAATTGAAGAAGCGAAGGAACTTCGATCAATTTGTAAGACCTCTACTTTGACAGCCTTATTCTTGGTTTGTTTTCATGTATGTTTAGGAATCGATGATCATATCAACGTTTTTGTCTTGAAAAGTTGTTTTGAGATTTTAATACGACTTCCATTCCATGTATTGCAACAGTCGGATCGATTCATACCGAGGCGATCAGCTACTGACTGGGATTACGCGCATCACATGCTCACTGAAAGGGAAGAATGAAGCTCGGGAGAAGCCAGCTGCCTACTCCACCTCAAGAGAAGAGAAGAGAAGAGAGGTAAATACTAAATGTTTCGTTATTTTGCTTCATTATTTCACAATCCAATCAACCGTTGTACCGTAGTACATGGTTTTATAATAAATAAAATTCCAGTGAAATTATATTCAAAATTAGTTTGATAAATTTGCTAGTATCGTCCAAGCTTTTGGACAAGTCGATTCTCTAATTCCATTCTCTTCTTCATCAATACAGAATACTTGGAAACCAATTGTTGGTCCCCACCACTAACTGCAAGCTTGCTACTGAGTGAAGTATTCTTTCCCTCGTACAAACTCGCTATGGGAACAAAGCTTCCCTTTTTACTGCAAACCCATCCATGAGCAGCCCTCAGTGCACCTCCAAGCGAAGCTGAATCTGTCATTAAGACCAAAAACAATGGGATACTGAACAAAGTTTATCCATTCTACGCATTTTGGGGGCATGCATTGGAAAGTAGGGATTAGAGTTCTCAAAGATTTGAATAGAACTCCTTACCAGGTCTTTGTACAGTGTACACATCACAGCCAAAGATTGATGCAATAGCTCTCAAAATGCTTTTATTTGCGGATGCTCCACCAGTAGCCATTATTCGCTTTGGAGGGGAAGGCATGCCAAATCTTTCAGCATGCCCTCGCATTGAGAGAAGCTGCCCCTCGATCAATGCCCGAACCTGCTAAATTGGAGAGAGATTAGAATGCCAAACTCTATACCTATCACTCAGTATTACTTAAATATTCACCTCAGAAGGGGGATCAAATCCATCTACTTCCTGCTCTATCAACCCCTCCAAACTGTCTTCATTGAAATTTTGGAGAACGTAGTGATGAAAGCCAACTGGTGCAGCCAACATAAAAGCAGAGCATTTCTTTAAGCACAAAGAAGATATAGATACTAATAATTTGTATACAAAAACAGCTACTTGAGGTTTGTTCCCTCTTTATTTTTATCTCGGTTATGTGAAAGAAAACGAACACCACCTCCTCTCTACCTGCCTTTCTTCAGTTTCTGTTTCTCAATTAGTCAACTCCAATTCATTTCTTAAACCCTAGAGAATTGTCATGTATCAAACCGAACCTATTACTACCAAAACACGACTCTATAACCAAGATAAGTTTTGAGTTTTATTTTTTCCTAACCCAGGCCATCCTCTTTAAGCCCTAAGCCAAGTCCCTTCAACGGCTTCCACATAATAACTCATAAAGATCCTGCTCCTAGGATTCTTTGATTATGGTCCATTGCCAGATCAACCTCCAACTCGGCCTCTGATAATCATGGTCTTCACAAGGGCTTCAATAATCAATCGCGCTCCACTTCTACCGGTACGAGAATTGCATGAAATTTCCCCTCAGAAGGACCATCACATGGAAACATAACAGATTCAATTGTCATCTCACAAGCCACACCAGACACTCTGTTATAGAAGGACTATCATTGTTGCCCTAAATAAATAGACAGGGTTCAACTAAAACTTCTCCAGTTTACAGGAACCAAATAGAAAAGGTGCTACTTATATTGAACTTTCAGCATAATCATCCCTTAGACAAATGAAGTGCAGGTGCAAAATGTCATCACTGCTTTAGTAGAAAGAAATGAATTATGATGAATGATAAAAAAGATTCAAACACGTACTAGGAAGTGGAGGAAGAATCTCGTGGTCTTTATAGTAGAAACCAATCTTTCCACCTGTTGCAAAGCTTAGAATGAGAAATGGAGAACAAAAAAAGAAAAGAAAAAAAATCAAAACCTCCCATAAATACGTTAGTTGCACTAGTGTGCGAACCATTAAGTGGCGGTGTTTGTTCAAGGCACCTATCAAACGCATCCCAAGATTTCTCAGCATAGCAGTCGCGCACCTCTGATCAAAACAGTTGTCACGTTATGAAGTTGCTAAATGAAGCTATGGGAATATGAATGAACTAGAATAGTACCTTCACGAGCCAGAGACCCATTTTTGTAAACCAACATTACCATGTACCCTTCTGTGTCCACAGGATTAGGGAAAACATGGCCCTCCAGTCGAGGTTGAGGCTCACTAGCAATCCCAAAAACCTGCATAGGATCACACTCGATTAAAAAGTCAAATGATTTTGTGAATCTGATAAACTATCAACTAAGATGGAAAATTGCAGTTGTTATTCTCTGCACAACAAAGATAAGGAGAATTGATGAAAAAAATAAAGGAGATAAAGCAAGCAAATAATCGCCCAAAACAGTGACCACTCTGTTGCAACAAAAAGTGAATTACTCATAAGATAGCTTCTGCCAAAGCTGGCAACAAATTGGCTTTATTAGCTGACCAAGCTATGGTTTTGCATCTTAGATTCAGTTTCATTCCACTTGTTAACAAGTAGTAATCCCAGTATCACTACTAGTTTGGAACTTTGTTATGCGTCACAAACACAGCATCTAATATGGAAGCTTGATTCAAGTTTAACCATTACTGTTGCAGTTATTGAAGGCAATTAACGCCTTTGGCGAATGAAGATTTAAATTAAATCCAGCTAATATAGGAAGGTACGCATTTTGGAGCAAAACCTCTTACTTCAGTTTCTTAATTTCAAGGAACATTAAATAGCTTCCAATTTCCTCCACTTTTTTAATGGATAAGGGAAAATCATAACCATAGCATGCACCTGCTATGTTTTCAACAAATGTATCTACCAGGAATGCAGTTATTATCTCGTCTCCAGATTATATGGCTTAAACATTTTGGAATAAGTACAGAAGCCAGTACATGCTGGTTTTTTTCTAACATACAGTATCGCTTGTGCCAAGACTAATAGCCAGATCGCCTGGAATGCTCAGAGTTAAACCTGCAGGTTCGAGATGTGAAAAGTTCAGTAATAGTTCTCAGTATAGCAATGTTGGATATGATAAAATGAATTAAGGAAAAATTCTCATGTAATGGACATGCCAACTGCCAAAAAAGGGCGGTAGAAGTGACGTGTAGAGCCTAGCATCAACCTGCTAAACTGTTGGGATTGTCTCCAGACCACTGAAAAACCAAACAACTGTCGCTGAAATTATACCTGCATAAAGATTTATGAAGCCATCAAGTGTCAGTCCAATTTAACTGAACTAGAAAGCTTCAGAATTATATGATAAAATGGCTACAGGAAAAATGCAACTTTCATTTCTTTGATTAGTGTATCACATGATTTGATGCCCTATAAAAGGTTGACAGTAGAACACCACATAGCACTACTCATCACTAAATTTCAAGACTTAAACCCAATAAAAGAGAGACCAGCTATTTTGGGATGCAGAAAGCAAAATAAGAGGCCGCTCTGCTAACCTCAATGCAAAGTAAGGGGCAATATGACCAGCAACAGCATGAGCAGGGGCTAACTCTCCAAGTTTTTCTTCTAAATCTGGTGCTGTAGCCTATATAATATGTACCCAAATCAACAACTATGAAGCATAGAATTCAAAAACAGCTGAATCAATGAATTAACAAACAGCTAAGAAAACATAAAGCGTACAAACCTCTAAAGCTACTTTAGACCAGACTTTCTGCCTAATATCCATCAAATTCATCCCAGCACCGTCAGTGGTGTCAATAGAAGCATGCGAACCAATTAAAAGAGAAGCCATAAATGAACTAACAAGAGAAATCCTCTCAGTATCATCATAGACATCTGGCTGTGTCTGATATAGCTTCCTAATCTGTGGTCCTGTATATCTTTCATGTGCCCTTGATCCAGTAATTTGAGCCAACTCCAAAGCTCCACCAACAGCCTTTTCTATCTCTCTACATTGCGCCGTGGTGCTACTATCCATCCATATTGGCGATTCCTTAACAGAAAAAGCTTCACCAATTTGATCAACCAATCGCTTCTTGGAGTCCAACGATGAAAGCAGTGCAGAACCGCCCTTTTTCCAATAAACACTACCATGCTGCTGCCCGCTACCAGAAACAGCAGCAACTTTTCCAAAGTCCAATCCTGATTCAGAAAGCCTCTGAAGAATAACATCAAGAGCCTCTACCCACATCAAGGTAGGTGAAACTATTTTGCCTCTGTCGGAGGGGTCTCTATATACTCCGTCTTTGGTCTTGTAATGTGGCAAATCAGAGTCAAAATGAACCACCTCAGATTTGACGACATTGAGATTGGAGTCCAAAACAGTCGCCTTCAAAGACCTTGCAACCACAAAGTTCGACGCAAATAAGAATAAAGCTAGCCTAAGCCGATATATAGCAACGAACAATCAACAGAACTGCTCATGAACTAGTATGCTGATGAAAATATATTAAGGGAATTAACCCAGCAACAAAGAACGTCCAAAAAAACTCCAACTTTGCCATCAGGATCAAATAATTAGACGAATTACATTGGGAACAAATAAAAGAACAGGTGAACGAGAGAAAGACAGACTTACTGAGTAGAGCAGTCGAAACCGAGGAAAAGGGCATCAGGAGGTAAAGATAAACCCGCCATCATTTGATCACTCTGTTCAACTAATAAAAAAAAGAAGGGGTAGACCCAGTAGGAGAACTCGGATGTTAGCAATTAAGAGAAACAACTTATGTTCTGTTGATCACCAAGCACAGGCAGGTGGGTTTAGATAGTTCTGTTGGATAAGGACAGGAGGTTCAATACGAATCCACAGACCGGAGAAGTAGTTCTAACTTAATTTTATTCCATATCTGGAAATTACATAATTCATACCAAAGAAGTACGAGAGATCGGAGATCTCATTGTATACGGGAATGCATCACGCTTTATCTTTTCAAAATTATTTTAAACCGTTCGGTTTTTAAATTTTTGTTAAATTTATCTTAGTGATTGTTAGTATTAAAAATTAATCAATTTATTAATTAATAGGTCAATTTTTATAAATTAATAAAATTTTGATAAATTAAAATTAATTAATTAATTTTTATTTAATAATTTTGAATTAAATTTTAAATTTTTGATAAATAAAGCAAATTATATATCAAATTATTGAATTTTATTCAATCTTTAGTTAGTTTATGATATCGGTTGAACATTTTAAATTTTAAACTTCTTATCTTACTAATTTAACTTTCGGTTCAGTTTTTAAAATATTAACAATTATGTCGAAAGAGTGAGCAAAAAAAATAAAATTAGTATTTCAATTTAGTTATTTTAAATTATATTTACACATATTGCTATAGAAATCAAATTAGAGCATTCTATCACATATTCAATGTCAACCAGTTTATAATAAAAATTAACATTCGATCAATTTTCCAATATGTATAAAATACTATGCATGGCAATTGGCGGCCACTTTTTTTATATATAAAAGGGAAAATAACCAAAATTACACTGCACTACGGGAGAGACAGGTTCTCGATAGATCATCTAAAAAGATCATGTGACACCCAATAGATGTAGTGGTAAAATAAGTGACTCCGACAACAAAGTGTCCCGCATAGTGGGCAAGCCAGTCGACGCATCTGTTGCTCTATCGACAGATATGAAAATGAACAACAGTCTAGTTCCTATTGAACAGCTCATTGATGCCTCGAACTAGAGAGTTGAGAGAACTGGCTCTACGATCTGGGGAAGAGAGGACATCGATCACCGCTGTAGAATCCACTTCAAGCTCGATCTGTCGGTACCTTAGAGTCTACGCAAGGGCCAACCTGGTATAGACTCCCCAAAGTTTCACGGTGAAAGGAGTTCACCAGCCAAGGTTTTGGGAAAAGCCTCCCTTCCAATTACCGTCACTATCACGGAGAAGTCCATCGGCGGTAGCTATGGACGATGCTCGGTTGCAAGCACCATCTATGTTTAATCTGAGCCAACCTGTGAGAGGTTTGTTCCACCCGATGAAACGCTCCAGTCGGGGTCGAGGACCGGTAGGCCGTACGCTATTGTGCCAAGCAGTTGACTGGTGGAGAACAGCTACATAAGACAAAATAGTAAAAATGGGTGAGGAAGACCAAGAGAACTGATCATTGAAGAGGGGCATATTCCTCCATTGCCAGAGGAACCAGTAGGTAATGCCAAAAAGGGAGGACCAATCATGCCCCAACGCCTGTTGGTGAGAATGAATGTTATGAGTGAACCACTCCCCAATTGGCTGCCACTTTAACTTGTCAGTCAGTCATTGATCAGTCATCGCCTCCATTGCTAGTTCATCACGCACTCACATAGCTCACCCACCCACCTTCGTCACACTAGCTTGGGAGCAAATTTGCGGCTCCCATAGTAATGTTCTCAAAGTGCTGTGTTACCTATGCTTAAATAAATTTCACCCATCTATTATAATAAATTGAATGCCTAGGATGTTAAAAGCAGAGGGGACACAGAGAGTGCCAGATTTGCTCCCAGCTCTGAAGCAGATCTATTGTTTTTATAGTGTTGTGCCCCTTAAGAATAAATAAATTTCAGCTATCTATTACAATAAATTAGATGGCTAAAATCTTAAAGGGCACAAAGGGCACAACATTATAGTAGCAGCAGATTTGCTCCCCTCTAGCTCTCACCACATTATATCTCTACTAGATCCTTGGTAGTCATAGATCTGCTATGCCACTCGCTCTCGGCCTCCACCAAATCTTCAGCTGTTACCGTTGCACTCTTACGTTGCGTATGATTATTGTCTCCTATATGCAGAGACAACACGAAAAAAATTGGAAACAAAATTGGAGATAGTGAAGTGTTTGTGTAGCATCCCGTTACCGATGCGATGAGCATATTGGTACGGGTAGTTCTGTTATTGCATAATTTGTGCCCGAGTGCTTTGTGGCCTTTGATTATAAAGAGATAGATCATATTGCACATGCATACATAGTGACATGCATTTATGATTGTTCCAGCATTTAAATTGTGATCATGAGATGAATTGTAAATTTTGAGATAATTGAGTTAGATTTGATTTAAAGTGAAATTAGGGATAATTTGAGTGGAATAGTTGAATTAGAGTGAAAATTGAATTTTTGGGAATTGGAAATTGAAAGTTGAGTATGGGATCGAATGTTTTACATTTTTGAGGAATTATGGGAATTTTTCTGGAATTTTTAGAGTTATGAGTCCGGACCAAGAAAATGACCTGGAGACTGATGATCTAGACTCCGATTCCGAAAGTGAGTGGTAAATGGCTTGGAAAATTAGATTTATGAGTTTAGGAATTATTGTGTTGAACCATTGAAATTTAGAGTCAGAAATTGAATAAATTTGAGGACTATTATTTCATAGGTTGAAAATCGACCCTTATAATGCCCTAAGTTCAAATTCCCTTTGTTTAGAACTTGGTAAAACCTAAGGAAATTTCTTCTCTTTTTCTCTTCTTCCACCGTAGACAATTTTCACCCTTTTCCCCTTGGAGATTTTCGTTGATTCTCTTCATCGTGGTTGAGGAATGCTGGAGCATTGGAGATGTCGATGTTTAGCTTGGCTTTGGAGGTTCATCGTGATTATTAGAGCTTGAGAGATTTTCAGAGGTTTTTAGGGTTACCATTCGATTCTTTGATTTGGTAAGTTTATTGAGTTAAATGTTGTATTTTTTTGTGGGTTGTTGTATTTATGGTGTTTTAATGTGTTAGATAGGGTAGTTGAGTGTGTTTAATGTGAGTTTTTAGAGAGAGAATGGTTGAAAATGGTGGAAATTGAATCGGAGAAGACGATGGGGTGGCTGCACGTCGCGACGTCTGAATTAAGGCCACACCGCGGTGAGAAATGGCGTGCTCGCCGCTTGAGACGTCGCGGCGAGTGGATGGATTTAATGCCGCGACGAGTGTTATTGGAGCGTCGCGGCGAGGGTGAAAAGGATTGTTCGCCGCGGCGAACGGTTCCCACGCCGCGGCGAGTGTCCCTTTTCACGCCGCAACGAGAGACAGTAAGCCGCGGCGAGGGACAGAAAATTGTGATGGAATTGATTTGGTTTTTAGGGCATATCTTTTAGTGTAGACCTCTAATTGAGGTAATTCTAGATTCGTTGTGAACTAGAGAAAGAGTTCTACAATTGTGGTAAAGACTGAGAGTTTGAATTTTGGTTAGAGGAATCGTAATTATCGAGAGAGAGTCAATTACAGTTCCTAGTATAATCTAAGAGTTATGTTTTGTCTGTTGGAGTTATCATTGGGGACTTAGTGAAGGAATTTGACCCAGTGAATAGTAAATTTTAGTTGTGAAGCGAGAGATAGCGGAATTGGATTAGAGCGCTGGAAAATCATGATCATGCATCGTACAATTTT
>JANZLD010000006.1:12315882-12327342 GCA_026413575.1 Erythroxylum carthagenense | reverse complement strand
ATTGGATTTTATTTTGGGCCCTAAGTAGATCAATTTTATTGGGAGAAAATTAGGGTG
Organism: Erythroxylum carthagenense; assembly: GCA_026413575.1. Taxonomy (NCBI): domain Eukaryota; kingdom Viridiplantae; phylum Streptophyta; class Magnoliopsida; order Malpighiales; family Erythroxylaceae; genus Erythroxylum; species Erythroxylum carthagenense. Next base: position 12,327,285 of record JANZLD010000006.1, on the reverse strand, counting down.
AATTTATCCAGATTTGTTCGAATGATATGAAAATAAGTCTATTTTGAGGTGAATCTTACAAGATCAGTATTGATTGAATTAAAATACGTTCATTTTGAGGTTTCTTCTGTGGTGAGGAGTCCCTCCCTCGTGGGTTGTGCGTCCTAATGTCACGTAAGACGTCAGACGCGTGTCTCACCGGGGAGGGGTTCCAACAGGACACATCTAGTGATGATTGATGACAAAGGAGAAGTAGTACTGAAAGACCCATCTGAATAGACAAGAGTTGAAGAAGACAAAGCCCTTAGAAATTCTCAAGCCATGCATGTGATCTTTAATGTTGTGGATGAAGGTCATTTCTTAATGATAGCAACCTGTGAATCGGCTAAAAAAGCGTGGGATACTTTACAGACTATACATAAGGGATCGAAATCTGTGATAACCTCGAAACTTCAGATGTTAGTTATGAGGTTTAAAGAACCAAAGATGGATGACAGTAAGACAATTGTTGATTTCCATGAGAGATTGCGCGATATTGCAAATCAAGCACATCAGCTTAGGAAGAAATATTCTAGCCTAAAATTGGTAAAGAAGACGTTGAGATCACTATCTCCAAGATTTATTCCGAAAAGTGCAGTAATTGAGGAGGCCCATAAAATTAATGACAAGTTGTTGGATAAGGTAATTGGAATTCTTACCAATTTTGAAATGAATTTGTTAAGGAGTAAACAAGAAAAAAGCAAAGGATTAGCACTACAAGCTAAAACTAGAAAGGGTATAAATGATGTAGAAGATGAATCTGATGAGAATGAAGATTTGGTATTGTTAATATGAAATTTCAATAAGTGGCTAAAAGGAGAGAAAAGGACAAACCTGAATTTAGGCAAAGTGGTGGAAGTTCATCGAATAACAACTTCAAACAAGTCAAAACTCAGAAGGTGAAAGACAAGTGAAAAGAATTAAATGTCATAATTGTCAAGGCTTCGGACATGTGCAAGCGGAATGTGCTAATACCTTAAAGAAAAGAAAAGGTAAATCCTTTATGAGCACTTGAAGCGAGAATGAATCCAAAAGTGAATATGGAAGTGAAGAAGATATTGTGAACTTTACTGCATTAGTTGCTTTGTATAACAAAAGTCTAGTTGCCTGCTTAACAGTAACCAAAAAGGAAGTAACTGATGATGAAAAAGTTAGCAAATCTAAAAATTTTGAGAAAAATGCAGACGAATTAGCTCAAAGTTTGATCTTAGATTATGACGGTAATAACAATAGTTCAGATGATAAAAAGGAGAATATTTATGAAGCTTATGAATTAATGTATGCAAAATGGGTGCAAACTTGTAAGAAGAATGATAAGTTGAATGAAGAAATTGATGTCGACATTAGATCAACTTGATGAAGCAAAACTAAATTGGTCAGTACGGAAAAGGGATTGAGGATGTTAAATGGTGGCATGAACAAGTTAGAAAAATTATTAAAAATTGGTAAGATAAAATGGGATCTTCAAGGCATTGACTACAAAGGTGAATGATGACAAAATTAATGCATCTAGGTTTGTCCAAGAAGAAATTTTGAAGAAAAATTAGAGATTTGTTCCTACATGCCATTTTTACGGAGTTATCAGACATATAAAACTAAGGTGTTACAAGTTTCTACAGATGCTATTTCAAACAACCCAAAATTGTAGGAGCATTCATTCCTTACATAATTTCTAGCAGCAATCCATAGTTTCGAAGTACACTTAAGTTAAAAAGAGTCAATTGCAAGCTCTCGTAGCTCTTAAAACTATGAAGGAGACTTCACATAATGGTTGGTATTTTCACAGTGGATGTTCACGTCATATGACAGGAAAGAAGAGTTACTTATCCAATTATCAAAGTTGTAAGGATGGATATATGGCAATTGGAGATGGAAAGAAGGCTTCGGTAGTTGGTAGAGGGACGTTAAACACGGATGGATTGCCACATCTAAAAAATGTACTCCATGTTGATGGATTAAAAGCCAATTTGGTAAGTATAAGTCAACTTTGTGATGATGGTTTATTGGTTAAATTTACAAGTGATGAATGCAAAGTGCTAACTTATCAAGGATAGTGCGTTGTGAGTGGCAAACAGTCAGTAAACAATTACTATATGCTACAAGTCAACAATTCTTGCAATTTAGCCTCTTACGACAATAATATAGAGCTATGACATCAAAAGCTTGGACACATCAACTATAAGTTCATTATCAAGTTGAAGAAGTTAGAAGCGGTGAAAGGTTTGCCCTCAATAAATAAAGAAGACAAATCATTGTATAGTGCATGTTAAATGGGTAAGTAAATTAGAGTGCCACATAAAAAAGTTAGATATGTTTCTTCCTCATGTATACTTGAGTTAATTCATATGGATTTGGTTGGTCTAACACAACATGATAGCATTGGTGGGATGAGATACTTTTTAACTTGTGTTAATGATTATTTTAGATATAATTGGGTATCATTTTTTTGAGAAAAATCAGATGCTTTTAAAGCCTTTAGAAGCCTATATGTGCAGGTTATGAATATGAAAAATATGGCAGTACTGAGAATTCGATCAGATCAAGGAAGGGAATTTAAAAATGCAAGCTTCAATGAGTTTTGTGATGAATACAACATCATACAAGAATTTTTAGCGCCTAAAACTCCACAGCAAAATGGAGTTTCTGAAAGGAAAAATAGATCCCTTTAAGAAATAACCAGATCCATATTGAATGATAGAAAGATTTTTATATGATTTTGGGCTGAAGCAATCGGCATAACATGCTACATATATAACATAGTTTATCTTAGAAATATCTTGAATGAGACATCTTATGAACTTTGAAAAGGAAAGACATCAGACGTGACTTACTTTCATATGTTTGGTAGTAGATACTACATTATTAGAGATCGGGAATAACTCAAAAAAATTAAGAGCAAAAGGGATCTTTATTGGTTATTCAACTTACAGCAAAGTCTATCGAATGTTTAATCAAAGGACCAAGAAGTGTTAGAATTCATAAATATGGTGATAGATGATATATTTCAATTGTATGCTATAGGGGCAGAAGAAAGCATGCAAAATCAGTCTTGTGAACCAGCTCAAGCAAGCAACGACACTATAACCCAAAATTGCCCAGATTTTCTGTTAGTTACTGTTGAGAAAGTAACTACACAAATTGAAGAATTGGTAGTTACTTCGAATGAAGGATCTTCTAAGATACTTGATGGGAAAATAGTCCCGTTAAAACTCGAAATTTGAGGGAAACTGATCTGAACTGGGATCCTCTATCACAAATCAGAAGAAATCATCTAGTAGAAAATGTTATTGGTGATGTCAACGAAAGAAGAAAAATAAGAGAAAGAAAAAGAGTTGATTACCGAGAACTTGCAGGATATTTATGCTATACTTCTTTAGTCGAGCCTAAAAATGTTAAAGAAGCTCTACAAGATGAGTTTTGGACAGCAGCTATGTAAGAAGAATTGACTCAATTTGCACAAAATGAGGTATGGGAATTGGTGCTAAGACCATCGGATGTGAATATGATTGGAACAAAATGGGTCTTTCGCAATAAAATAGATGAAAATGGCAATATAACCATAAATAAAGCAAGGTTAGTGACTCAAGGATATTCTCAGATTGAAGGAATAGAATTCGACAAAACCTTTGCACCAGTAGCATGACTTGAGTCTATCAAACTGTTGTTGGGTATAGCATGTGTAAAGGGCTTCAAGTTTTATCAGATGGACATAAAGAGTGCTTTTTTTAATGGACTTATATAGGAAGAGGTATTTTGTTGAGAAACCAAAAGGATTTATTAATTTAGTTCATACAAATCATAGGTTTAAGTTGAAGAAGGAACTTTACGGTTCAAATAAACGCCAAAGGCTTGGCATGAAAAACTCACACAATATCTTCAAGAAAGGCTATGAATAAGGTAGTATTGACAAAACTCTATTTAAAAAGAAAATAAGATCTAAATTCATGATTGCTCAGATTTATATTGATGATATTGTATTTGGCTCCACTCATCCTAAGATGGTTGATGACTTTGTTGAATTAATGAAGCATGAATTTGAAATGAATATGACAGGTGAGTCGAACTTTTTGGGTTTACAAATTAAACAAGTGAAAGATAATATCTTTGTGTCTCAAACCACATATGCGAATAACATAATAAAGAAGTTGGGACTTGAGAATGCTAGACATGTGAGAACACCTATAAGTGTTTCTACAAAGCTAAGTAAAGATGAGAACGGCAAAAGTGTTAATGTCAGACTTTATCGGAGCATTATTGAGAGCCTATTGTATTTAACAGCAAGTAGACCAGATATATGCTATGGCGTCAGAGTATGTGCTCGCTACTAAGACGATCCTAAAGATACACATTTGACAGCAATAAAGAGGATCATCAGGTATGTAAGCGGTACTTTTGATTTTAGAATTAGGTATACATGTGACTCAACATCTTGTCTAGTTAGGTACAGTGATGCGGATTGGGCTAGAAATCTAGATGATAAAAAAAGCACTTCAGTAGGTTGTTTCTTTCTTCGTAACAATCTGATTTATTGATACAGTAAAAAGTAGAATTCAATTTCATTGTCAACCGTAGAAGTCACCCTGACAATCCTATGTGATAACAAGAGTACTATAGATATCTCGAAGAATCTGATTCAGTATTCACGAACAAAGCACATTGATTTGAAGTATTATTTTATTCGAGAGCTTGTGGAGAACAAAGTAGCCACCCTCTCATATGTGTCTACAAAAAAGCAACTGGTGGACATCTTTACAAAACCTCTTGATACAATCAGGTTTGAACTTCTTCAAAGGGCTTTGGGACTTTGTGTTTTACATTATTGATGTATTATTTCTTTTTTAAAAATTGAAATGTAAAAAAAACATTTTGTTTTCATCCAAAGGGATTAAAATTTCCTAAGTTTTTCTCTTTGGTGCCTTTAGCGCCCCTCACCCCCTCCTCATCTATGTCAACCTCCAAGCACCCAAGTAACAAATTGACTGCATTGAAGACTTCTCCATTGTGGATTTAGCATCTGTGTGGGAATTTTAGGACGTAATTGAAGACCCTTCTCCTCACAACTGTATGGGTTCCATCTCTGCAACTTGGATTTCTCTTTACGGTACTACTCTATTTCACTCACCGTTAGCATCATTTGTTGAATTTGTTTGAGTTTCTGTTGTTCTTTAACAACATGGGCAAGAAAAAAGAAAATTCCCGCCCTTCAGTTTTTGAAAAACTGACTATTGCTGCCACACTTCATTCCAACCATTTGCTGCTGAACCTGACACCTGGAAGGAAAGTTTCCGGGCCTGGGTCGTCCTCAACTGCTCTCATTGAAATTCCTAACACCACCTCGGTTCGGAATTATCCACCAGAAAGTGATGACGCCATGTAGGTGTTGCGTTCAATGATCGAAGACTCGTCATCTGATTCCGATGAGATTCCTACTATTGATGCTCCACCGACTGCTCCTCCTCTGGTCACTCAAAAACGGACGAAACAACGAGCTCATAAAACAATTTGCCCACCTCGGTGAGTTCCATGTACTTATTTGACAGTAGACATTGCAGTTTCATTCAAATTTTATTCATCCAAAGCTGAGTAAAAATGGGAGATATTTACTGACACTGAGTTAGTCCTGGACTACCTTAGTAATTTTGATGAATTTCAGATGTACCTACTGGATATTGTACTATCTGAGAGAACAAGACTACATCCTACATTGCTTCCTGAACATTATGATATTGAATTGGTAAAAGACTTCTATTGCAATCTACCTGGTGGCTTATTATATGATACTGTTGCACGTTATAAATTAGTGTATGTCCATGGTAGGGTGAAACATTTTGACGCTGACAGGCTGAATATCTTCATAAGTTTTGATAATTTAATTAGGGATCAGATTTATAATGATAACTGAACCGTTTCTAATGATCTCATAGTTACGATTTTAATTGGAGAAAAGTTATCTGCTTGGTCATCTAGTTCGGGGCTACCCTCATCCATGTTGATCCAAAAGTATTTTGTGATCTATAAGTTGGTTTTAGCTAACTAGATGCCTAGTACACATGTTGTCTCTGTTTATCTAGCATAGGCTAAACTACTCTATGCCATCGGTACCAAGGTGAATTTCAATTTAGGGCGACTTATAATTGAAGCTATGTTGGCTATTGAAGACAAGTCACATTCTCTACTTTCCTTTCCTTGCTTAATTTCTCAATTTTTATATGCAATTGGTATTCCTCGGTTGGAGACAAGTACACTTGAACCAATTACCTATCATCGGCTAGAATTTTCAAGCAACCACAGGTTATAGATTTGCCATACACTACACCTAGTCCTTTAGACACCTTAGGAACCTCTTCTATCAATCCTCATGCAGCTTTTTGAAATTGAGAGGATTGAGGTATTTTTCAAGTGGGTCTTGATGTACTTCATCAGCTGAAGCAGCGGGTTCTTCGATCCTTTAATGCTCCTTGATTTTTCTTTTTGGCATCCTTTGTCCCAAAGGAGGAGATGACTTGAATTTGTATGGGTTTGTACTTATTTTGAGCTACTTATGAATGTTAGCTATTTTTATCTCTTCGTAGACCTTGGATTGAGGGGGAGTATTATGACTTCAATACAATTTTATATTTGATTATGTGGTCCAAGGAAAGTTTCTTAATTGTGACAAAAATGTCAAAAAAGGGGAAGATTGTCAGAATTTTTATTATGTCTTATTATTTAATTTTGGCATTTTTAATTATTGGATATTCAAGATAATTATTAAAAATATAAATCAAGAAGTCTTCTTGAATCGGATTCTTGGATAAGAATTGTTACACAAATAGAAGTCCATCTTGAATGAAGATTGGTGTTGATCACGTTTATTTTTCAGATATGGATAATGCAATGTTGCGTGAAGGTTGTAGGCAAGTTGTGTGAAGGTTTCTAACTCTTTTCATTGATTGCATGCATGACTCTGTTCTTGGAGTAAATAGACACATGGGTGATTTTGTGAGATTTTTCTGGTAAATGTTAATGGTGAATGGAAGAGGAAAAGTGTGATGTTTTTTATTTTAATATTTTACTACATTAAGGGACGTTTGCATGTGATGTTACCAGGTGTGAAGAAAATTGAAGATAGTCGAAGGTGTGTTGATATCTGCGTGACCTAGCACCTACACCTGAAACATCATTGACTTAGTGAAGATTTGGCTGGGCGTTTAAATGATGGGTTTGATCTAGCTTTTGCTACATACACACGTGAGTCACTTGGTAATGTTTCAGTTTTGGTGGTTATGGTAAGTGAATACATCAAAGGTGAACCTGATATCTAATTCGTTTTGTTGTGGGCTAAATTGAGGAAGACTTGTGATTGTCTCTTTTGTGTTTTGGTGTGTTCTTGTCGATAGTGAATGGGCAGATCTAGTGATGATACCTGCGTGACTATTCAGTTGTGCGTGATTTCTTAGCTATGAAGAGAGTTGTTATTTGTCTCTTACTCAAGTGTCTTCTTGAGTGGTGAATTGTTTGTTTAATCACTTGAATGATTTATTAATTGTTCTTGCTTTAAAAGATTATTGAGAGAAATCATTTATTGAGATTAACATGAGTCGGCCGTATTATTAAGTGTGAATCACTTTTAGGAGTAGTGAAGACGAGTGGTAGTGTTAAGGATTAAGTGACGTTGGCTTATTAAAGCCTTGTATAAAATTATCGTTGTCCTTTGATAAAAGTATTAATCTGAGTGAGGGTCACACAAAACTAGGCAAAGTGTACTGAACTATGTTAACAAATGTTGGTGTTAATTGTTTTTTGTATTTTAATTCTTTTGATTTTTTATTGTGCTAAATCCGATTGTCGTAATTCGAAGAGTTTGTAAAACCAATACACCCCTACGATTCTTTTAATCTTTTTTTCTATTTGGCATTTGTCATCATGTTAAATGTATAGCTCGGACGAGGAACTAGTGGCGGATCTTAGGGACCTAGAAGGGATGATGCAAGTGTATTAGTTTAACTTGATCATCTTCGGAGAGAACTTGAATAAACGAGAATCGAGCTTTTGATATATTCATTGCTTATGAGTTGACTGATTATTTTAAATGTTAAATATTGTGTTAATATTGGTGGATAATTATACTTATTTATGAGTTGTTCCTTTCTAAATTTTTGTGAGTTTAACAAATTGATTAATCTTAGTCTAGTGATAGTAATGAACGGTTGTCATGAGCTTAATAAGACCGGTCTAGGCTTAATTTGTGATAATAATAGAATCATTCTTTTATATAATAAATTACTCTTAGTTGTTGTTACAGACGTTGTGAGATTTTAAGCAATTTAACACCCTTTATGTCTCAGAATGGACATCTGGTGTGTGAAATTTGAAGAAAAGAACATCCATCGTGCCTACATGATTGCACATCTACAGAGATAAATCCACACATTTAAATATTGCAAATATATTTGTGTATATAATAAACATACACGTAATGAGACATTATAAATCGTGAAGATGGTTTTTATATTTCTAAAATAAATACCTCCCTAGTTAAATACAATATTGATAAAGGAAATATATATTATAAAGCTAAAATATATATTATAAAGCTATATTTAACTTATACAAATCTCAAAATGGGTAGAGTATCTAAGAACTAAAATATTTAAAAATTAAATTTACTTTCATTTATAAACATATTCACATATTTATATATTAATTTTATATAAAACTTTAGATGTATATTTTAGATTACTAAACATAATTATCATAACAAATCTCATCTCAACAGTCAGGTGATCAGAGTTGAATAACATAGCATCTTGTAAAATAATGGTGACTCAAATGCAATGCCTCCGATGTTGAGATGTTAGGTCTCCGCAAGCCACTTGGACTGTAGCTAAGAGTCACCATTTTAAGATTAGATTGATGCGCAATGTGACATAAACAGAAGTACAAGATGTAAAATAATAAAGTGTTTAAACTAAAGCTGAGGATGACAACAAATTCGTGGTCCCTTTTGAAGACGAAGGGCAGGGGAAAATCCCAAAGAAAATAATCGAGTTGTCTATGCTTTGGCAATGGAAGGTTGAGGTGGCCAGGGTTGGGGTTGGAGGCAAACTTGTGACCTCAAAACATGTTAGCAGGCACAGTCCTGTTAAGGCACGTACCTTACTCAGGACCCCATCTGTGGTTTGTCCATTTCTCAACTGAGCCGGTGCGAGCCTGGGAAGGCAGGGCACCTATCCGGGCTCACTCTTATTAGCAGTCCACTTTTAATATATTTTAGTAATATTTTTTAGTATTTTTTATTTTAAAATGTAGTAAATTCTTGGTTGTAAGAAAAAAATTACGTTTACTAATAAGTAGCTAACCTTCTTTACTAGCTACACAACTTTAACTTATTATATTTATAAATACTTTTAAAATATTTGAGTGTATTTCTTATATTCTAATTTTTTTTATTTTCACTAACATATAAATCTAAGATATTTCAACTTAAAAATTGGTGGTAAAATTTTTTTATAATTATGTCTTTGAATAATAATTGAAAGATAAAGTTTCTAATTTTTATTTATTTTAACTTAATAAATATTTAAATATAATATTATTAATTTGTAATTTGTCATTATAACGTAGACATTATATTAACATTTTAAATCAAAACATAATATTAAATAATATTTTGTTTATTTTAACATTTTAAATTACTTATTATTTATAAAAATATAATTAAACATTAATAAATAATTTAATTTTTGTAATTTTCATTATACTTTGCCACATGTAATAATTATTAGATTTGTGTTCTTGTAGAGATTCGCATAAGTTTAGTTATAATATGATTAAATCAAATAATTTAAGTTACTCAATTCAAATTTTACTTAAACGGTTTCATTTATTATAAAAATTTATATAATTCTATGAAACATGTTATGATAATTAAATAATAATAAAAAAATTATTTAATAATTAAATAAGACCGTAAATAGTTGGATGTGTTTAATTGTTTTTTTATAAATAGGTTGGTAGCATTAGATTACTATATTTACCATTATATTAATTCCTATAAAAATTTATTAAAATCACTTTTTAAATTGATCAAAAGTTACTAAAAATATTTGATTAAATAATTTAGACCTTTATCTAGTTGCTTGATAAAATAATATTTGCAAGATATTATTAGTGATCATTTAATATTTTGTTGAATACGAAAAATTATAAATTGAATATAAATATTAAATTTTAATAATAAAAATATCCTTTTTTTTTTACCTGTTTGATATATTGAGGTTTTTTTTTTTTTTTACTTCTTGCAGCCTATAAAACGTGGGAATCGGTAAGATGTTAGTGGTAAGATTCTCCTCTCTTAACTTTGTTCTCTTTCACTTTCATGAAAACGAAATTCATGCTCTGCTTCAAGTCTTGTGATCCACATTTAATGCCTCTTTGTCACTTTTATGCACGCTTGCTGCTGCTTATCTGTATCTCTACTTACCAAGTTCCAACAGTATTGTCTATCTTAACATAATATGTGTCCCTTACAACCGATAATATTCCGGGCCACACGATTAACATCTGTCCATGCTGCTTTTACAAATCAAATAAACCGCCTCATTCTAATAATTTGAGCGCATGTTGGTGGTGCGACATAATAATATCTGCGTGCAACGTGTGAACTGATGGTGTAGTACTGGAACTGACATTGTGGTTACAGTCGCCCCCTCCGGCGACGGGTAGGGTGAGTGAGTGATGATTATTTCAGTTCTGCGCTTGTCAAGGAGCCATAGACAAATGGTATGCCATGATTGTGAGAAAAAATGAGAGTCCAATCTTTAGAGGGTTGAATTTCCTGAAGTGTAGAATAGTAAGTCAAAATTGTTGGGTTGCCATTATAAGTGCTATTGCTCTAGATAATGGAGTCATCGGGGGTTGGCTTTTCTCACTTTTGGCTTTTGTCAGGGTCAACATGCGAGGCGGCGGTAGGTTAGCTAGCTAGTCGGTACTTAGCAGGAGAAGAAACACGCAACACGTGGCTGACCATAAAGCATTTTTGTCTACCTACGCATGTTCTTTTTACAAGATTAGGCGCACGTTCAAGAACACAAGCTCTCTTAGTTTGCTATCCAAATTACACAATTACAATTTTGGGAATAGAACCGCAATAAGAGATTAGCTACCCTTCCTAGTTCTCACGTACGCTCAGTTAAAAAGGTCACCCTCCTCGACTTTGTCACCATTACACGAGTCCAGCGATATTACACCAAATTCTTTGGAGTTATAAGCGGAAAACATCTGGATTTGGAATGAGCATTGTTCCCAACATTGCGAATGATCTATATAGGTAATGAATTCCTCAATAATGTAAGTTGGGTTCATGCATCTTTCCCATTTCAAACTCTTATGATTAGACCATAC